>JAQGBU010000372.1:0-32884 GCA_034698605.1 Isotoma decorata
ATCCGTCAACACTAGTCAACATTTTACTAAGCCACCCACCCACCCAACTGCAAACGTAATTTATGGACGAGCCCTAAGTGCAACTAGTTAGTTCTTTTTAATACGTCTTTCATCATTTATCATGAAGAAATAGCAAATTAGTTAAATGCCATTTGAAAGGATAATTTTATAAACCATTGGAAGTAGACTTATTTTGCATTTCTTTCATTTTGAAACTTTTCAGCATTTTATCTTCATCATACATAATAATGGCTTGGCATTGCTAAATGTTAAAAATATATAATGACGACTAAAGGAAAATGTCAAAGGTGTTTTACCCAATGCAATTTAAATTACTATCTATACAACCCTTTTGAATTACGAATTATCATCATGTTAAAAAAACAAGTTCCGTAGGCCAAAAATATTTATCTCCAACCTGAGTTACATAGTATTCTCCCAGTCTTTCCGTTTGTAACCTTCACCTTACTAACTAATCTTTAAAACTCCTCCACTTTGAACTATTACGGTAAGACTAACCATGTGAATAGAAAAACAAGATGATTACACAAAGGAATGTAGGTAGTTAGGATTGGCCCATTTCCATCGTAGAAAGAATGTGCATCAACTAACAACAAGAACAGGATGTAGTTACAAGAATACCCGGATGTAAACTACCCGGATTAAATAACTTGGGGTAATAAATGAACTATGCAGTTTCCCTACCAACACCATCCAAACATCTCAAATGCTTTTCCATCTTGGCCCGGACATGGACACTGCTTCTACTACCAAACTATGCAATTCCACCACCACCACCGTACAACTTTCTTTTGTCCATTTTTTTTCCTCTATCTCAAACTCTTAAAAGTTGTGGATTCGGACCTTCAGGATAATCAAGGGCTTGTACATTAATCACGTGCTATCAGTCTTTGATTAAAGCAACATCAGGTACTCATATTTTAACATAAAATTCGACCATTAACGAGGCAACGGGTTAGCCAGTATGAATTGAAACCATTGTTCGAAAAGCCAATGGCCCATAACACTGCCAAATCAGTCAAAATTTCAAAAAAAATCACATGATTAATGGAAAGCCATATTTATACATTATAAGAATCAAGATAGAGAACGTACACATGAACTTCAATCATCTTATTCTTTTCTAGTAAAAAAAGGGCGATATCATTTGGATTGAATGTGAAACTACTCTTCTAGTGCTTTCTCTCCTTCTCATCTCCTTCCCAAAGTACATTTTCCTTTTACTCTTCATCTTTTATCAAAAAGTTGTATTTTTTTGCAAAAAAATACCTTATAATATAATATAATGTTATGTAATGTTATGTAATAGACAAAAAAGACCAAGATGGGAAAAAAAGTAGACGAGTAGGAAAGTGAGAGCCCAGAGGACTTTTACTTTTGTGTATATCCTGATGATGATGATTATGACTGTATAGCTAGAGAAGAATGTACTATTCAGGGTCATAAAATACCCCGTCCGGACATGGGGGACATAAAATGGGCTTTTTCGGTCGGCAGAGAGTTAATGGAGCGACAAATATTGAGTTGCCTCAACATTCAACAACAACAAAAAATGTTTACTAATACCATACAAATAAATTACTGAAATATAATCCCCCTCCTCTCTCTGGCTTCCACGACCAGTTTTTTGACATCTCAAATGACATGATGACTTTGACTCTTTTTTCGTTACAGAATGAAGTAACGCAGTATCGGTATTAAATCTCTTGAGAGGATGATATACCCTTTCTATGGAATTAAATGCTCACTTGGCCCATCTTGATTTTTTAAGAATGCAGATCTCTAGAATTTAGAATGAGAATTTTAGCATAGGAAATCATTGCTCAAGTTAATAATAAATTTTATAACAACGTTTTTCAATTGGACTATTGTATTAATAGCTAAGTGTTTAAGATGCGACTACTACTACCGTGTGAAATAACGGGACGAGACGACTGATTCAATGACAAGGATATACAGCTATCCTGTTTGACTCAATAACCCTTTCTATTATTATTCTATCATTTCTCTACTCATTCAATCGTCTTCAACGAAATATAGTGATTTGTTTTTGGAAAAGGAAATCTGACTCAGTTATTATTATGAAGAGGTGAACAAAAATAAAATGCTCTGGTTCTGGATGACTGAATGGCTGAAATTATGTTTAAAAGACGGAAGGGTTGTTTATCGTTGCTATTACATTGAAAATACCAACATCGTCTTTGGGGAGCTTGCATTCAAAAATCACTGCTTATAGGATTTCCAATAGTTTTGAAAACTCTATTCAGTTCAATTGTGATGAATAAGGGCTGGTCCAGTCAAATGAAGAAAGAGCAATTTAAAATAAACCTAAATACAATAATTTCCAAAGCATTTTTAGCCTAGCAAAGAGTATGGAGTACATTAATATTGGAGCCCCTATGATTTCCAGACTTTATGAACAGTAGCAATCAGAATAGAACTGATGATGGCGAAATAAGTATTCTCATCTAATAGCTTTGTCTAGTCATGATCACAAGAATGCGTAACTGCAGTGACTGACTATCAGTTATTAAAAGCAATCTACTAGTATCAGTAGATTGCAGTGAAGTAGTAGTAATTTTCAATGTGTATTTAATTAAACCTGGGGGATATAAATTAGAGTAAGAAGTCTAAGACAGTGGCAGTATCAGAGGAAGAAATAGAGATAAAAAATCAGTTTGAGAATAAAGAAAAGAAGTATGCAAAAATATTATTGTAGACTCATATATAGAATTGTACATAGAATCGTGGAAGGGATTGTTCACAAATTGGGTGATTAGATATTTATGGATATTTTTGATGATTTTGGTACGTCCACTGAGTTGTGTTTTGTAATGGAAGTTTTCCTTCTATCCATTTACAGTCTTTGAAATTACAAAAGACCCCACCGCTTTTTTAAACTTACTTCTACCTGCAACCCTTCCGACTTCCCAACAATCATTTCCAAAGCTTAAATCAGCTATTCAAAAAGATTGAAATTTTTTCTAATTTTTCATTCCTAGTTTAGAAACGACCCCATCGTGTACCAAGTCAGAGGTAGGCAATAGGCAGTTAGGGTGAGGGTAGTTTTAGAGAGAGGAGAGATTTGTGCAAATGGGAAATTTGTGCCAAAAAATTCTAGAGTACTTTAAATCTCATAAATCATTCCAGAGAGGAGTCCTTTATTACTCTTCTCCAAACATCCATTATGGGTGCATCCATCCACTACATTTTAAATCCTTCTTTTATTCCAACAACTAATATTCCATGAATGAGTCACTCTGCTTTGAAACAGTTTGGAATAGCAGACTTAAATAGATATGCAGAGTTGAAATAATAAACATTTACTTGTCCGTGAGATCTTTCAAAATGTACAAGATGCGACCTTTTACATGGACCCTCCACGCACAATACCAACACTTTAAAACAGTCTTTCGTCGAAATCCCCAAACTTGTTTTTAAAAGAAATTCTTTTACTCTTCATCAAATGCTGCTGCTTTACCACTCACAAAAAAATTTGTCTTCAAACTGACTTTGAAAACATTTTTTTATTTCTTCTTCTTCTTGCAGAAAAAATCAAAAGAGTTTTGCGTATCTTTTATTTTATATCAACTTTCTTTATATGAAAATGAAAAATATACCTAAGCCCAAGTGTGTTTTATAATGCTCAGCTATCGAGATTTGTTTTTTTGGGCTTTGAAGCAAATTGTGCAATCTTAAGTAAAATTGCTAAACCTAATAGGCGTTAAAATACGCACAATGCTTATGGAATGGTATGCTGACTATATGTATGTTTAAATCTGTATTTAGCAACATTTTTGGTCAAGTAAGAAAGCTTTCAGGTGATCGGAAATTGGGTTTCGTAAAAATATTTTTAAATCTCAGAATTAAAGCCTTCCTACCCTATTTTCATGAAAAACAACTCCTTAATTCTTAAAAACTGCAAATTCCTAAACATCCTTTCCCTTAATACGAATATCATTCAAGATGTCTCAAAACATGCACACAGCACCCTATATAGCCCATGAATTTACAACAAGCACAATATAAATGACTTTTGACTTCATATTCATAACAAAATGATTGTAAAAATTGCATAAACTCTATAAATATAAAAGTAAAGAAAGTTTGTATTTTATAAGGGAGTAAAAGTAGAGGGACTGGAATAAGTGAAGAGTAAGGAAACCGCATGATGCATTTTTCCCTCTCAAGTGAATTATGACTTTTCTGTCTTCAAGTGAATTTGTACCAAAGGTTTGCCTCTGGTTCGTTTCCTCTTTACTAGGAACGATGTGATTGTTCAAGTGTACATAAACAGGTCTTAGATTAGATACCCAAGCCCCCATATTACTTCTCCCTACTACTACTAACTATTTACTAGTTAGTTTCTTAATATTATGTACACTGGTAGAAAATTTTTGGGGAAAGTAGCCAAGTTTATCAAGGGGAAATTAATGTCCTTACCAACCACAAAAAATTACCGGCTAGTATTAACACAAGGAAATAAAATAAACAAATATTTTCATGTTATTTCTCCCTCCCGTCCGGCCCGACCGACCCGGCTCTCTCTCTCTTTCTCTTGTCTTATCGAAAGTAGGCCCACCCACCCACAACATCATAACATTTATTATGAATCAGATTATATCGTTAGTCATAGGGTATTTTCTTCTACTACTACGAATATTTTTAATGTACGAACCAACTCAGTCTTTCCGTACTACTAGTTTTATACCCACTATGGGTAAAGGTTGTTTAATTTCATACAAAGATTCCAAACCTTGGGACAAGTATATAACCCTGTTGTATCATTTTACCTCATATTTTTGACAATTTATAGAAAATGGGAAACAGCTAAGAGGAGAAAAGAAGGATTTTAGATCAGACTGAGACCTAACAATTGAAGCCCGTAAACAATGAGGCTTGACAGGAAACAACAAACCGTAGGCCAAGTTACCCAAAATGTCCAAACATTTATTGGAACTCCTTTACCCCTGGCTCACAATTCAAAGTAGATAAGCCAAGACCAGAAGCAAGGGAATTGTGCAGAGGGACAAGGGAGATTTTGTAGGAGATGATGAAGAGGATGATGATGACGATGATGACTTTAGGTTAGGTTGGGGTTGGTCTTGCAATCTTGAATGTGGAATGGATTTGACTCTGATGTCCACATCCCCCCGCAATTATTTTAGTTTATGACACAAATCAAAAGTTATTTGTCCTTCATGAAGATCAATGACTCTAGATTAGCTTGCTCATTAAAACTGTTATGATTTTTCGTGTCCATCAGACTACCACCACCGGCAGGAGAATAATGTATGCTGCTTTCTTTTCTCCCCTAAATGTAATAATAAAACCTTCATGTTTCTCTTTAGTTCTATAAAGATCTGTTTTTTTTCTTCGGTGAAGTTAATCAATGTACAGAACAGCAAGGGCAACTGCACTTCGGACTTTTCAGAGACTTTGAAATACTTAAAAACGAATCATTTTAACAAGAGACTTAGTGCTTAAGCTTAGTACCTGCTCCCTGATATACCTAACTTTGTAGTCCTGATTCTTGAATGAACATTATTCTGAGGGATCTAATATTCAATGAAAGGCTCGTAATGAAACACACTCTATGCATCTTTAGCAGTGACTTTTGCCTTTCTTGATCCGTCTATTAAGTCAACTAACATTAAAATCCCATTTTTGTGCAATATTATGAATACTGCAAAGTCCCGTCCAAATGAACTTGCTTTCATAGAATTGCTTTTTCTTCTAGATCCAAAATTAAAATATATCTACTACCATATCTATTTGTCCTCCGACTCCTTCAAACATAAAATGTACCCTTGCCGTATGCCCAACTGCTTAAAACAGACAAAACATGTGGATCATCCTCTACAAATGATATCTACCCTTTGTATACGTAAGGAAACCCTAAAGCGTTTCAGTTTTAGCTTTAACTATCTCCTTGATAGTGTAGAATCCTCACTCATTCTTTCACTCACGTTTCTACTAAGTCATTTTCCTTGCAGAAATATTCAAATTGAACAGAAAAGCAGAAGAAATGAGAATTCTTTTCGTTTTACTTTACTTTGGTTGTGTATAAAATCAAGGATTTTATTTAGAATTAGATAGCAGAATGTAACTTAAGCTAAGTTGAGTTTTGGGAAATATATATTCATAGATTGAATGAAACTTCTTTTTTCTCTTTTGAATAAATGAATCGTTTTGCATCAGTAGGGGAAAAGTAAATTCTAGCTTTTGCATCTTTCTGTGAAAGTGCCACTACTACTGCCGTTGCTTAGCTTGCTACAACTGCTTTTACTGGGATCCTTTCTCTTTTCTCTAAAAATTATAGTTGCAAAGATGATGATACTAAGCAACTGGATATGATCCTCGTGAGATTCCCTTTTTCTAATAAACCTCCTCAAGGTAATCAAGCAACCACCACCACCACAACCATCCCTGTATTATAAGATATAGGTAAGTACATTTTATAGTATTACCACCCCAAGCTTTCTTTTCCTTTTGGAGATGCGTCTCTCCATATTATATATAATATTATACTAACTTACATAATAATAATAATAAGTACTTTCTCTCTTAGAGTGTAATATAGTCTTTCATAAGGTCGTAGTAATATATTATGAGGACCTTTTATAAATACTGTGGGGGAATATTCCAAAGGTATTTTAGACAGTTTTGGGATAAATGACAGGGTTTTTGCATGCCAGGTCTTAAACACCTTACCAAAACTAGTTTATTCTCTTCAGTTTGGTGTAATCAATAGTAGAGTTCAAGAATACACTTGCTAGAACAATTTTACAAGAAGGAATACTGTTTTGTCTATTCTGAACCTATTAATTTACAAGCATTTTAAATCTTATCAGGTTAAGAATTTAGCACAAAATATGTTAAAAAACAAACAAACATATAAAGATAAGATGTACTTTTATACAAAAAAGAAAAAAAAAACTCTTGTACTTTTTGTGGTTGTATTGTGTGCTTGTACCCGAATTTAATGGTGTGGTTTGGTTACTTTTGTCTGTAGTATGTGTCTTTTCGTGCCCTCCTTTTATTATCATTACTCTTATGATTATGTTTATTACACTTACACATACACTTTCTCCATAACCCCACACAAAGGAAGGATCCACCAGGGTCTAACTCATATGTACATCGTGATAATAATATTTTGTATTATATTACACATTATCAAAATGCATATATTTATGCAGAGGAGAGACTCGACGACCTCACGACCTGGGAAAGGGCAACCCTTAAACATAATATAGGTATGACTAGGAAGCCTATTTTATTCAAGAAAGGGAGGAAAGGACAAGAGAAATGCAAAGGAGAAAAACCAAGTGTAAAATTTATTGAGAAAAACTCTGTCATCAAAATTCTGTCCCTTTCTCTCACTCTCCTTATCCCGTTTATAGGAAAACGTTGAGATTTCCTATTTCCTTGTGGCCTTTATGATCTGCTTAAAGAAACCTATTATGACCCTCGTTTATTCATTTATACTCGTAATTTCCCATTCTATCTCATTCTTCCTTTTGTTCTTGAAGGGATTATCCACAAATTTTGTGGGTGAGACATTGTATTGTTTGTTGGTATGGAACAAGCCGTATTTTAAAACAGCCTGAGATATGGGGGTTAATGGGCAGAGGGGGTGGATTTGTTTATTAATCTCATGACCCACTTATGAAGGTAGAAAAGGTAGTCCTTTATAAAAGACCTCGAGGTCCTTCCAGTTCTATGGCCCTTTACGAGGAAAGATTTTACTTGAGAATACTAACAATCGTTGTTACTTGGACCCTTGGCATCATCGTCAAAAATACCCTGAGTATTGCAGTTTTGTTCAACCTGTTGAAAATTTCAAGAAAATTCCTCCGTACAGGGTATTCCGTTTGTACCTTATATACTTCAACTACATGTATGTACATAACTCAAATTTTAAGGTATCCTTTGACCTGCATTTCGTAACAGTATCAACACTCAACCCTTGAACTGCCTTCAGGCCTTTAACACACATTAATAAGAATATTCGTGGTAGGTAAGAAGAATGATGGTGGCATGTGTGCAAGTATCATATCATATAGGCTCATATTTTTATGACACTCTCCTATTCATTATTCCATTTGGAAAAGTCATAAAAAGTCAGTAGTGGTGGTTTGTGCTGGAGGCAAGTAGAAGGTATTTCACTATTAACAAAAGATATTTCCTGTCCTCTTATTATTACTTCTTAGTTTGATGTACAAGGGAGAGAAGTTGCTTTCACATACATTCCCCATCGACCAGGAAACAAAGAAACTCGTGTATGAATACAAGCACATGTCACGTCATCCAGGTTTCATGAATTTCTTGATGTTCATGGCGATATGGTGAGTATAAAGGTAGAATGAATAGTATGAATATGAAACTCGTGAAAGTGTCTCCTTTGTCTTTATTGCTGAAAATAACAAATCATCTTTAAGTACAATATTTTACAATGTATTAAGAAAGCGTTCATTAGTCCCGTGTCTAAATTTTCTTGACAATTTTGATAGTTTGGTTAGGTGCGTTCCTCCCTATTCCCTGCCTATCTTGTATTTGACAGACCCTACCCAACCAGCTTCTTTCCCTGTGTCAGGATATCATTTCAGTCATACCAAGGCAAGGATAACAAAATCATTAAAATGTTTACAACAGAAATAATATGCACACAAGATGAAAGGAATGCTTAAGTTGGAATGTAAAGGAAGGTAGTGAAGAGGTAAAGTGAACTCATCAAGTAATTTCTTAAGATTAGTCAAGAGTTTAGTTATCCAATGCAAACTTTGTTAATTAAGAGGAACAAGAGGGTTAATGAGTGACTGGGACAGACCGATTGAATCCATTTGTTTCCGTCCCCATTGGCTTGTCTTTCTTCTGTCTCCTCTCCAGAATCAAACTTAACTTTATCTTCAAGTGCATATAGTGCATGGAGAGTGCATTGATAGACACGATTTTACTTGTATATAGCTGGAGACTAAAATACTAAAGGGTGTACTAAATTTGGTAAGTCACAAGAGCCAAATCTATATTTCAAATTGAAATACACGGTTAAGAAATCGTTTATAAATAATGTGACACTATTTGGATGACTTTAATTGAACTGAATTGATGCTTTATGAATATGTTAACTCAATCAGTGCAGCATCGAAGCACTGACAGTCGGTGGAAAATTGTAAAAATACGGATTAACGAATTTGTTTGTAGCTCTCAGGTGTAAAAATAATACCGAATCCTTTGAGAATCTCATTCTCAGATAAATATTTACACCCCCGATAATATTGAACCCTGTTGTACAAAATATTTGTAATTCAACTCACTTATTCTTGTCTAAACAACCCCAACCAATTACTGAGTACTCATCATTAACAGTTCGAGATGATTTAGGAATTTGAGATCATACCTTAAGTACGGCTTAGAGGGAAAGTTTTTAGGAGCGTTAAAGATTTCCAGTCCTTTAAATATTTAAAATAAATCCACCCTGAAGCTCACACCCCCTCTCAAAAGTATGGTTTTTATTAATTAGAAGTCAACCTTTCCCATTAAGTCCATTCGATCTGATTGGGTCTTTTTGGGTAAGTCAAAAAGCTTAAAATATAAAACAAATATCTTTAAGCAGCTCATTGTGTCAATTTTATTAAAACATCATCATGGACCACTTGGCCAATCCTCAAGGTAAAGTCATACCGTCATATAGAGGTGCATTATTTAATATCTTCAGTGAAGTTGTGAACTACCCATGCAAACGATTCGATCTCTTTTGCTTCTAGTTACCCTTTATACAGGAACTAAGGCAACTACTCCTGGTTGCTAAATCTGGGGTAAATCTTGACAAAACAGATTGAATACTCTACCTCTGACAGAATGGACAAGGGTTCCCTTAGTTTAATAGTTTTGTCCGTAGCTACTGCCAAGTACTACTTCTAGTTACAAAGGTTACCTCTACTACTACCAATTACCAGTCTTATATTATCTTCTAGAGTTGAACAAATATAATTTTGTCATAAGCACCAGCAGCTGCATTCTCTTTGAGTACGTTTGTTTTTAGAGAGACAAAACAGAGACAAGTTTTGTGATTAGGAATATTTTATAAACTTTGACTACTCACTAATACAGCTACTCTGGTTCCCTAACCCGTTACAACCTACCACCATCCCTGATACTAAATATACATAGCCTTCACATTTATAAAAGTTATAATACTAACAATATAAATAAATACACATTGAAGGGATAGGATTAGCTAGTTTTTGAGGAGTCCACAAACTTCTTCCTTCCTTCCTGAGGGAAAGTCGTAAAAAAGAAGCTCATAACTTTCACCCAATGACTTTCACTAATCCACCGCACACCACTACTACTACTACAACCTACAAACAACTACCACCATCGCCTTTTCTACCAACCCATCTTCACAATCCAACTTTGACTTAGAAATAGCCCACGCAACACCGCCAGGCATGTAATGAAGGATCATTCAAAATTAACGTATTTGATTAACAAAAATTGAGATTTACAGCACAAAACAAATCCTGTATCTATTAAGAAGTTTATTTCTACAGTTGGTTAATCAGGGGATTCCATACATTCAGAAAAGTATATGGGGGTTGCTCAGCCAGAAGGTAATTTGAGATTTTATTTGAAATAACCAACCGGAAATAGACTCTTATTCCCAAAACCTATCTATGAATAGGACTTAAACGCACAAGATTTGAACAACCCTTAAGGGCATTTAGTAATGTTTTCTAGTAAAGAGGAAGGACATAGTGGTTGGTTTAAGTCGTTTTAGTTTTAACTTTAACCCCATTGGGTAAAAGTCTATCAAAGAGAGGAAAGTAAGTTAAGGAAGGAAGAAGGCGATATTGAGAAGCTTCTTGAGTGTCTTGTGGATAATCTCACTTTGCATAAAACATGAACATTAATACTTTGCCCACATCTGCTTTCTCCCCAAAACAAGCCACCACCACTATCCCAACCACTACTACCACCACTACTAACAACCTTATGTGTACTCACGCTTGTACTTTGTCTACCACAGGAGAAACATGTACACTCAAGTCCTACCAACCAACCACCCGCAGTACTAACAAAATGAATGCAGTTTTGTTCTACTACAAGGACCATTTATGACACTCTCACATGCAAATTCAAACCCCTATCAAATCTGTCACTTTTAACCTGCTCTGTCTCTCAATCTCTTTCCTAGACTCACTCCTCTAGTTAAACTTGGAGTAAGAAGAAAGAGGTCACTCTAAATTGGGGCTAAAAAGTCAAATATAAATTTGTGTCTTGTGCACCCTCTACTCTCTCGTTTATCTTATGAAATGACCACATCAATGTCAGTAGTGGGGGTGAATGTGTCAAACTTGGGCTTTATTACGATTCATAAAGAAAAGATATTTCAGGTCGTAGGTTGAACGTAGACTTGGAAAAGCCTTTTAATATACTCGATAAACTTCCTGTTTACTGTCTTGCATAAATTTATAATATTTTTGTTAGTTTACTTACGTCAATCAACTTTCACGGAGTAAATCAGCGGTCGGGTGGTACTCTATTGGGCAGCTAAAGTAATAAGTAGCAATAGGACATTCCTAACAGGTTGAGTCTCACTTTGTACGATTTTTTACAAAAACATTTATAAAGAGCATTTGCAAATTCTCAAGAAAGGAGCATACTGTAATTTAATTCAAAAATTTGGAAACATGTTTCCATGAAAGTCGTTGAATTTTCTACTTTCAAAAAAAATAATTATTCTTCATAAATTCCGTTTTTAAGCAGATTGGGCATGTTTTAAAAGTCTCTAGGTAGTATTTTGTTAACTTTTCATCTGAACTGATACCCTAAAGTGTAGTATGGAAGAGGATTTGCTAAAGAATATTAGATGATACGAATGAAGAAGCAGGCATATTTTGGTATGATAAGTAGCAATAAAGAGTAAATATTGCCAAGGTTGTGTTAATAATTCTGGTTTTATAGCCTGAAACGGGTTGGTTAGTTACCCACAACCACCCAAGTAATATTCTTCCACTACTACTAAAACTAGGAAGGAGTTAGTGAGTAGTAGCCTCGAGCATCTTAAAATTTGCTATGATGATGGTAGATGATTAACCTATAGGGAGATAGAGATGGTATATCATCAAAAGTAAGAATATTTTAGAATAGATTGAGTAGATAGTGAAATCAGAAAATTGTTCATAAATCGTGTGCTGCCTCAAATTTGACTCAAGTATTCATTTAGCCTTAATTGTACAACTGCTTCTTCGGAAAATAGCACGCGAATTCTAAAGCACTAAGTGCCTTTCACTTAGTACATCTAAAATGTCATGTCCATTGGTAACCCAAACCCAACTTGAGCCATTCCCATAGCCTAATTAAGTAGGACTCTTACTATAAAAATCCCATAATTTATGAAAACCCATCTACCTAAGGGTGTGAGTAAGATAATAAAAGTAGTTCGGAGTGAAAGTCAATTAAAATGGGTAGTTTTGCTGAAATGGATCCCAATTGAAGTTTTTAAAGGAGTCTCCCTAGAGTCACCCTGCAAATGACAAATGAGGGAATTTTAGTTCCCTCTGCCAGATTCAGTATAATATTGCCTAGTTATGCCCTGCTCTACTCTAGTCATCCTATTTCACTTCATTTCTTACCGTGTGTACAAAAGTACAACAAGGACTTTTTCTACATTTTTCTACATCTGCCTAGATCCAAGACCTATTTCCCTATAAAACTCTCATTTCTCTATTTTTCTTCATCCTCGAGGCCAGTAGTAGTAGTAGTCACTCTCATCTTCACTACTTTTAGTTAGTTATTCGAGTCGAAAAAATAATTCCAAAATCTTCCCTCTTTCCCTTTCTCTCTAATCTACTTTTTCTAACTAATAAAGAAAAGGGAAAAAGAAATTAGAAGAATCCCCTAGTGAAACACACTTCTGCTAAGCCACCACCACACCTTAGTCACTCACCTTGGTGTATAATGTGTACCTTTCTCTTGGAGTTGGATCGTAAAATATATATCTACCTTGTCTTGTAATAATAATAATATTAGCTATTATATTTTTATACACGGGGGTTCCCTATTTTATATGTATCCAAGTAGCCAAATCATTTCAGTCTTATAAGATTATGTTAGAAAGCCACCCTAGTGTTTCTTTTAATCATCTCATTTTCAAAGAGAAAGTGCCTTTTTACACTTTCACACCTTTTTTGAAAGTCAGTGGCAGCCTTGTTGGCAGTAGTGGTATGATTACACAAAGGTTGGATTAGATTCTTTATGAATGAACTATACTTTGGTTTGGGTTTTCATCTTAAGAATTCTTGTATCAAAAGACCCGAAGGCACGTTTTGTTAATAGCTAACTAATACGACTAGCTTTTTTTTTTTTTTTTTTACTTTTTTCCATCAAAGATTATTTTATTTTTTAAAAATGCTTCGTTACGTCTGATTTGCGAGAGTCGACAGTATTTTCTATCAGGTTATAAAGCCTTCTTAATTATTTTAAATTAAACAAGCAAAGTTGACGAATATGTACTGTTATGCATATGGAATTAAAGTTTCAGAATTTCAATTGCATTGTAGAAACTTAGTCTGAAATATATTTCAACTTATTACTTATTTAAATATTTTAAAAGACAAAACCACCCGTTTCCTTGCTTCAACACGCACTTTTTAATTTTGTCAAGTGCCAGTATAAAGTTACAAGTCAAAACATTTCACATTCTCTTACTTTTGTAAGACTCACTCATTCTGATTGTGACTGTACAAGGAACGACATGACAAGAGTCAAATAGTCATTAAATACTGTAAGTACACTGCTTTTAGTGCATAGGGTAAGAAAATTTTATACAAGTGAGGCAACTAAATAAGGAAAGGTAGACAGACTCCTAGTACAGTGGAATGGATGGATGGAAAAACGTGTCTCATAAAAATCCGAATGAAGTGTCGCCCGAAATGAGTGTCATTAAATCCGTAAAAGGGGAAACGGGATGACCTTTCACATTCTCATTCCAAGATCCTTAGTACTCAAAGCATATAATGTGTGTGTATATATAGGTACAAGGAACTAATAGGACTGACTTGACAAGTATACTTCCTACCTATGCTTCCCTAACTCCCTCCCTTCCCTTCTTGTTTCCTCTTTTAGTCCTTATGGATCTCATTCTGGGAAAAGTCTTGAATTAAAATAGGATACAATCTTTTAGTCACAGAAAACCAAAGGAAGGGAAAGGAAATAAGAAACTTTTTCTAAATAAACATCCCGTTGGTAAACAATTTTAGTGCTTCCTCCAAAATTGAAATCACTGATTAGATCACATTCCATTACACAACCTTCCAATGAGATTACACCCAAACGACCCAGACCAAAAAGTCACTACCACTAGTCATAGTCTAGATATCTTCTACAGGAGATGCATCTAGCTCACCCACACACATAGACTCAATCCAACTGACTTGTCTACACATAATATTTTCCCTTTTGGTTTCTTCTTAATATTATGACCCTATTTTTATGCTAAAAGTACCCCTGAAGTTATTTTCTTCTAGTGTAATCACAGTCTGTGGAAACCTCCAATGCGACACAGGCCCTTAAGACACATTCAGATAATACCTGCCCTAAATTCAACTTGCACAGAACATGTGAACAGCTCATAGCATTATCACTTATAGACTAAGGGGTATTTGCATTTCCACTACTTTCTTCCTTAAAATAGAAGATGCACATTGAAAAGTGGGACTTTACACTGAGCTTTAGTACAACCACCCCTTGTATCATCACCACCGCACGAGTGTGTTACCACTACTGCTGCTGCCTTTGCCTTGGCTATTATAGATTATTACGAAATAGGAATAAGGAAAAGGCGAAGGGGAAAAGAGAAAAATCTTAATGCAGAATTTTTATTGAGATTAACTTGATGCATACAAATTAACGTGTCTGTTTTATCACTTTTTCCTCAGTCAATAAAATAATTGATTTTTACCCAATTGCAATCCGAATCTCAATCTCTTACACAATAATAACATGTAGTAGTAGTAGTAGTTGTTGTAATAGGTACACAGTATCAGATACACCCTGGAGAAACACAAACCCTTAGGATTTTATCCACTTATCCCTCTCTCATGGTTTAAATGAACTCTAGATGATCTTCCACATTCGATATCCATTTTAGTCCAGACCACCTCCTCCTTTACATACGAATTACCTCTAATACTAAATCGTGGAGGTTGATACAAAAATGCTTCTTTTATTTTATCCTACACATTCTAAACGAATCGAAAAGAATAAAACTTTTTGGGTAATTCTTCCAAATGGTAATACATTTTCCTATCGTTTTGTACCCTACTGGGTATTTTTGTACTATGCAATCAGCCTAAATGTGCTCACGATTTTTTATTATTATCATCCTTAGTGTGTACAATCAATTGGAAATTTCCTTTTCCTGGCTTCTTTTTACCACTTTCTCGGATTTCAAATCAATTACTGAATCGACTTTCTCTTTTAATGTTATGTAAATGCTTAAAGTCGTCAAAAGCTCCAAGGAAGGATTTTTTCTACTAAAGCATAAAGGTGAATTGAAATACATGCACTAGTGCGTAGTCGATCAATATAATGTCAGTTTATAGATAAAAGGGTAATATCAATAAAGAGATTTAGTGAATTCTCAAAAACATTTTAAAGGTCATTCCTTGTCCTCATTTTTTCAATTATTTGACTTTTTCTGACTTTTTCAGAACATTTATAATTTATTCTTGGTAGCATTTTTTTTTCAATTTTGTCTTTTCAAATGGCTTAAGTAGGTTAAAAAGTATATCATTACATAGATTATTAAGGGCTTCAACTTTTCCATTCTTTTCTCGCAAATGCATTTTGACTATTAGTCCATAAACTACCCCCCATGTCTCAATTGACCCTTATGCAAGGGTTCTGAACTTCGATCGGCTTTGATTTAACAGAAATCTTAGAACTCACCTAAAAACAATTCTCAATTGTTCTGGAGTGTTTTTGTAAGAGTAAGTGCCTGTTTTTAGTCAAATAATATCAATAAGCCTAATCAATAAGTAAAGAAAGCAAGGTAACCACCACACACTAAAGGATGTACTCCATTTCTAAGACAAGACAAGAAGAGGATACACCCTATAACGGCAAAGGTCTATTGTGTATCTATGTACATTTATAAAAGATCAAGGAGCTTATTATTTCATTCCCTAAAATAAATATTTATTAGATAGATTATATGCCATAGTGAAGTGTAGTAGTAATAATACCATCTTGAGCAGTATTGTAGCTCTTGTAGTATCACTTTCAAGTTTGTAAGTACAAAAAAGGCCTTTAAGCGTTGTTGAACAAAGAAGAGAATAACAGGAAATGCGACTGGTATCAGCCTCTTACTATTAAAGAGTAGGAGGATGAAATTGTACTTTTACTTTTAGTCCAGATCCGATTACCGTATTAAGGGCCATCACTATTTCCACGTGAAAAAGCAAATGTCTTTTCATCCCTTATTCTTAATACAAATATCTACAGCTGGCTGGTAAACTGGTAACTAGACAATAATACTACAAGATAGAATCCCAGCTAAGTTCTATTAAAAAGAAAAAAAGTTCTGTTCACATGGATTGTATTAAATAAAGGTGATGTTACTATGACGGAAGTATAGAGTAAGTATTTATTCAAACTCAACCTGTCTAAAATAATGATGCCAAGAGATATCCCAACCAGAGGGGGTTAATTTTTAAAAACTTATTTTCGACTTTTTACATGACTTTTGACCAAAAGATTATTCAAACTGTATACTATTGCATAAAAAACCACGACATTTTCAATAAAATATTTCAACCCCTTTCATTTCCCATAACGCCAAAGACATACACAAGGAGTGGAGGCATGATTGAAATCTTTCTAATAACTTATGAACACTTGGTAGAAAAAGGTAAGCAATTCAGAATGTAGGAATACATGCTTACACACTCCTATTACATCTACTTCTAGGTATAACATTTAGTTTTGTATGATTTTTATTACTCTGCAATAATAGAATGTAATGCAACATCAAACTATCACTTGAGTTTGTATCTCTTGAAATTTCCAAGGAAGAAGAAACTAAGGAAAAGGAAGAGTAGAACCTCCTCAAGTGGCTTTTATTTAAAAGGGCCATCATCAAGAGGAATGTAAACGGAGGGAGATAAGTGTCTATAATATGTATTTCTATTTGTATTGTTGTGCATACGCAGCTCATGTTGGGTCCTTGGCTACTTTTGAAACTCTTGGTCTGCCCTATGCTATGTTGTGTCCAAGGAAGTGAAATTTGAGTGAAAGTAAATCGGCCTAGGAATACGGTGGTAGTGGTGGTGGTGGTGGTGGCAGTGGTGGTCGTGGTAGCCGTAACCTAAGTGTGTGCACCAATATAATGAAATAAGAAAGGGCGACTTCTCTCTAATGCTTTCCCTTCCTCTATTATTTTACTATTATTACCCTAGAGTATCATGTTCAATTGGAATTCGATGGGGATAACATCACCATATCACTGGATACTCACTTACTACATGGATACCAAGAAGACTTCAATGTATATTAAAGTAAGTACGAATGTAAAAGAAAAAGTACAAGAAGACTTGTCATTAGCCATTAGGATTAGGTAAAATCCTTCTGGAGACAAGGATTCAAGTCGTATCGGCTCTAATGCTAACTATAGAGAGATATTTTCTTTCATGACTTTTGCTTTAGTTTAGAAAGGTCAAAGGCCAAGTAATAGTTGTGTCTGTGTGTTAGTGTAGTAATTTTATGTTGCAACTTAGATAATTAAGAATAGTAGATGTAACACATCTTGCCTACTCAAAGTCGATTGCAAATACCCAAAAGTTTCACTTTTAGTTTGGAAAACTTTCTGAGTCTTGAGAAATTTTGTGAAGTCAAAATGTGATATGAAATTGTCACTAGATAACAAATTCCTCCAAGCATAGTTTAAAACTGTGTAATGAAGCATTTAATATGAATAAAATCTTATTTTTGTCCTTTTCTGAGCTCAATAGTGCGAGGTCGAGGTGGGTGGGTAAATTGCGAGATAGATTGCCAGAGGTGGTAGTTAAAAGGTTAAAAATCATTTACAAAGTAAAATGAAGGACTCTACCCTACCGCTATTAGGTTCGAGTTAACTACCCTTAAATTAAATCTAAAAGAATTGCAACATTGCCCTCAGCACCCATGGATCTCATTTAAAGTACCCAGGAGGAGTGGCACAGTGCCCCGTATGAGATGCAGGAAAATATCAATTGTTGGCAGTCTTTAACACGATGGATCTCTCAACTCTCATTCTTTCATAAAATTAAAATGGCAAGCAAATGAGGAAAAGCAGAGCAGAAATACTTGTAATTTTTTAATTCGTAAACCTAATCCTAGCAATAATGCTCGCATGCAAGTGTGCAAACTTTAACGAAGGGAAAAAAACAATTTTGAACGTACCATAACATATGCTTATTGGATCGTAGGGTTAGAAGCAAAATAGGAGAAGGACAATCTGGTTGTGGCCGTCGGTGAGGATGATGATGGTAGTGATTGTATACAATTGTCCTATAGACAGAAATAGAGAAACCAGGACAGTCAGCACATTTAATTCAATTTCTTTAGCATTTAACTGACTAGAAAAACGTTATTGTGCTAACTGCTCCATTCCCATCGTGACCGGGCGAGGTCATCGTACCAATTGACCTCCATTTCCTTCAGTTACAGAACACTACTGGCAGTAGGTACTATCTCACACGTACATACAACAAATATAAATATCGTGTGCGGTCACTTTGCCGAAACGTATATAGCCAAATGTATTTCAACCAAATTTTTTTGCCATATGAATTTTGCCGAAAATTTGCTAATGCCGAAAACCATATGGCCGAATCAGAATTTAATACCTCTTTTAAGGGCTCTTTCTAAAACTGTACTCAATTATCTCATTCAATACACTGATTAATATAAGTCCAAGTTTACCTTGTCATGCCGTTTTTTTTCCTGTCCACCATTCCTCAACCTTAACAAAATATTCAACCTATCGGGGTTATTACTGCCAATTCTGAAACCAAACTATTCCACATGTTTCGTGTACAATTTCTTGTTTAGACCCTACCTCCCAAGAACCTATTGCATAGTGGGCTGTAGTAGTAGCTATAAAATTAGATGTAATGTGCATGTAACTGCGTGAAAGTGACCTGCCCCAACCAAATTCTAATAATAAGTGTCCTCCAACTTACATATTGCCTTAATGTTGGGATACATACTTTGTAGATATTATGTTGCGACGTTTTTGGTTTTTGCAAAAATTTAGAGAAAATTACAGTTATGACTTTCTCGAGTCACTTAGTAACAAAAGCTAGGGTCATCATAATAGAATGGCACAACAAAGACTTAATATCTTTAAATATGTTGGCATGATAGTGTCTTTAAACAAAAGCTTTATGCGTATTTTTAACTAGCTTTCTTAAGATTTCTCTAGGTTTCCAATTATCAGATTTTAGGTGGCTTAGGGTGGAACATATTGTTTCCAAAGATGTTATCTCTAGAAACAGGCTGTATGAGGTGTCAAAATTGTCATTTAAACTAAAGGGCCCAATAAAAATTCCTACAAAAGTAGCAATCAAAATTTTCGAACATTTTTAAGAATCTAAAGTTATTTTTTCCATTTTAGAATTTCAAAATTGACTTCTCCGTTTCCTTTAAAGAGCTTTATTAGATTTTTACTCTCTTCAAACTGTTTCGGTTGGTCACATTAATAACACTAGAAAATTCAAAGAAAACTGCAAGGTTTAATTCAATTGAATAAATTTTGAGATAGAGTTTTCATCCGTAAATCATCCCCAACATTATTATTAGCTATTTATTACTTTGAACTATTCAGAATTTTACTTTGAAGTTGAAGTTGTCTTTCATTCCGTAGGAAAAATAACTCAAGTGCAACTGCTTACTACCACTGTTAGTATACAGAATGCATTTCCTTGTACTACCTAAAAGTTATTTCTCTATTGAATTTAAAATCCTTTTGGTCTTCTCACTCAACTCATAGACTAAAGGAAAGTTACGAGTTACACTTGACAATAAATAAATAGAGTGGATTGGTGAGTTTATTGAAATCTTCTTGCTGAAATTATTCCGCCTGTCGGGTTCCAAAGCAGCCTTTCCGTGGATAATCCACCCATTCATCTCAACATTTCAATTCAACATGTACGAACGAACCAAACCTAATTCCTTGTATGTTTTTCCACAAAAGATGCATATCCCAAATGGAACAGTATGTACGGATGTATTCAGAAATTGTGTTGTAGAATACTGGAATTCAGATTTGGTACAGTTGGATATCAAAGCAAATGTTCACATACAGCATAAGGACGTCTAGCTCTTGGCCTTACTACACGACTCCACCACACCACACCACCATACCGAACTCAACTGCATCGTTAACAAAAATAATTGAGTCCAAAATCTCCCAAAAATCTCATTTAAAGACCCTGATAAAACATTTTAGCATTTGAATGCAATAAAATGAGTAAGCACTTTATAAACACTCCCTAATTTCAAGCAAATTACATAGCTAAGCTGATCAATGGAATCGATATTCATAGAACTAGCAAGAAAAGATAAGCTTAAATCAAACCCTCTGGGTGCATCTCTCCAAATCTACTTATCAATAAGTTATTCTTGGTAAATCTTAAAGAAGTTCAATTCAGTACAATTCGTCCCAAGTTTGTAAAGGTTTGGCCCGATTTCCTGGCATTTGCGTCTCTTCTGCCTCAACGAATAAAACTGAATGAAATAGATTCCACTATCAGATTTAAATGTATAATAGTACACCAGATCAGATTCAGTCTGTAATAACTTAAGATCATAATAAGAAACATTATTAAAAGCCAGATTGTTTCTACTCAAGATGTCTTTCTTACATACAGGGCAAAGTGTATGCAACTAATGTCCTTAACGGTTTTATATTATTTGAGCCTTTTTCATCATCAAGTTACTTAAAAGAAGATATATATATTATTAACTTAATAAATACAACTGATTTTCCTCAAAATATTCTTAATTGAGTTTCTCTGTTTTTCTATTTTAAAATTTCAATTTTTTTTGAAATTTTTGGGTAGTAGTAATAAAAATAAGTAATGTTACTCAGGAAAAAATACTTACATGCATAGTAAGGAAAGCCCAAAATTAGTAAAAGTAAAATGATGAATGTTATTTGACTCATCATCATCCTCTTTCCCTTCTACCCCTATCATTTCTCTCGTATTAGCCAGAGATTAAAAGGGTGTAGTGTAGGGTTAATCCTATAAAGGAGTAATCCTTTTGAAATCACGTTTATCATTCAGTGAAGGATTACTTTCTTAAATTTTAATGCCCCTTCCAAAGTCCCAGCCCTCAGCTTCCTTCCTTCACCCATCTAAGCTTCTAATATCTTTTAAGCTTTAAAGAGTTAAGTGTAGTTGTCTAGTTATGCTTTATCCTATCTATAGTCATGGTATACTTAAGCTGTAAAATCAATTGACAACTTTCTCAAGGTATTAACTCATATTATCAATTACATGATCAGGCTGTCGTATCTTTAAAAGGGAGGCATTTCCTTTGCATTGTGCATTGTTTTTCATGACAGGAACATGAAATGAAGGATTGACATATTCTTTTAATTATAAAAACGAACATTGATACCATGAAAATTCGTTACGATTTTAAATCTTTTTTGCTAAATAAAGGAACTGATTCAGGTCTACGAGTAGGAAAGTAAGTCAGAAAATATAATAAAGGAATTAAATAAAGGAAGTGGAGGAAAAGAGAGAGAAATTCGATTATTTTTCGAGTAATTTGGAAAGAATTGGTAGTGGTGGAAGTTCTTAAGGTAAGAATAAGTACTTAGGGTGCTAGTCACTCAGGGCAGTAGTAGTGGTTGGTACTTTACACTTTCTGTTCTGAAATATAATAATATTTTGTCCGTGTGGGTCGGAGAGTTAAGAAAGACGGGCTGAAAATGAAACTGGGCAAATTTTAATAGGGTCATAAATTCCAGGGCTGATAAGATCCATCCATTTGATATCAAAAACAGAGAGAAAGAGGGCCTTTCTCCCTTTGGCCATATTCACTACTACTGGTAGTAGTACACAGTGTACACACACTGCTAGTGTACAAGAGTACAAAAGTACTTTCTAATATTATATATAATATAATAATAATGTGAGAGAAAGTGTACTGGCAGCCGGTTAAAGAGTTGTTCATAAAATTGGTTGTAGAATATTGCTGAATGAAATTCGAATGCCTTCATTGCTTCGTAAGATTTAGGGAATATTTGTTTGGATGCATTTTAGTGACACAGAATCAGAAGCTTCATCACAGGGCTTGTTGATCCTATGTAAAGTTTAAGGACAAACTGTACCCTTTAATCTCTTCAATGTCCTCAAAACCCTTCTGAATCTGATCTCAACGCCTAAGTATAGCAAGATCAGCTTAATTACAAAATAGAATTTATGAACAATTCCTCCGATGATACCAAGTTAGTCCTTAGTCTCTGTTTAAAGTGACTAGGGCCATGAAATGTGGTATCACGATGCTAGGATACGATACAGAGTACACGTATACCTAGAGCCCTAAGTATTAGTAATGCCCTTATATATACCTAGAAGCACATTGGAAAGTTTTTGGTTGGTTATAAAAGCTGAAAAGGAAATAATATTGGAGTTTAGTAAGAAAGTTTTGGTGCTTTGGATGTGAGAGAGAAGTCATCCCATCCTCATAATCATCATCATCATCTTCAGCTCAAGATGGACCAATTCCTGAACAAAATAAAATCCCACCGACCAACTTAACTTCACCCGGATGAACCCAATATGCTTCCTTCACTCTTTTACTTACTACTTTTAAAAGGATCGTTCAGAAATTTTAACAGTTGACAATACGAAATTTAATTACTTTCAGTACCCATCTGGTTTCAAGTTGAACTTTGGCCTTTCTTGTAACTTTTCCTATCTAACATCAATGAGGCCCTAAATAGGGTCATAGGTCTTTTTTGGAAACGCTTGCCAAGTTCAAACCTCTTATGTACTAAATGAGCCATCAGATTTTGTCCTAGGATTTCCCTAATGACTCAAATCGAAAGGAATCGATTGCCACAAGGAAAGGTTCCACCCAAACCAACAAGTTTAAACAAAATGTAGTACAAAATTTGTGATAAGATTTCCCTGAGTACTTACTTGACTAATACCCCTACTTCCACTTTACTATCTCAATCTGTCGTAGTGTACTTAAATAGGAAATTCTGAAGACATGATAGTGTCTAGTCTCAAGTTTAGATTAGTAGAGACAGACACAAGTACAGAATAGACACACACTAGACACTACTAGAGTCACCATGACCCTAGTGAATTGGGCAGACGGTCCTTTCCAGCTTTTACTTCCCATTACCTTATTATTATTACTATTACAAGCATTATTATCCTATTTTCTGATACGGACTCATCCCCTGACTTTACCAGATTCAAATTCGCCTAAGACTCTCATCAGAACGATGTACACTTTGACATTTCTTCTGATTGCCACTACTTTCTCTACATTTTGGATATAATATTCACCATTGCTTCTTATCTTATGCACATCAATCGCAACCAGGATATCCCCTAATGATACTAGAGATCAAACTTTCGTAGTAAGGGCAACTTCAATAAATTGAATAGGATCAACTGGATGATTGCACTTATTTTATGTGCAGTATTGTGCATTTAAAATGTAATATCGACAAAAATGAATTTTAATTTAAATCTGCATTTACTTGAATCTCGGAAAAACAAGGAGATCAAGAAAAACGACGGAAGAAACGGATGGCAAAACAAGGAACAGGAAGAAAAAGGGTAAGCAAGTGCAGAACGAGGAATAATAGGATATTTCCAAAAAAGAACGAGGAAAAACGAACCAGGAAAGTAAAGGCGGACAAATTGTTTATAGTTAGAACGGTGATAATTGTGATAATCACAATTAAAAAAATAAGTATGACCCCAAACAGGGACCACCACTGGTTTATTTATAAAATAATAAACCTAGCTCGAGCTAGATCAAGTAGCACAGGGGATTTTTCTTCCGGAAATCATTTATTTTAATTTTTTGCAAGATTCTAATACGGGTTTTCAGAAAGGGATAATTTTAATTCATTAAGTTTAAAATTCTTAGTTAACTTCTATCTCCCAACTTTATATTTTGATAAAGTTACTTTTAAATTCGAATTCATCCTCCCCATCATCAATTTCCATCATATTTGCTCAAAATTGTTCCCGTATAAAACCTTGCCTCCAATAATTACCTCGATATCAAATAAGGTTACAGTTATATAGTTTATAAAATAACTTTTCCACTTAAAATTCTAGAAATTGGTATTTTCTGAGAATTCCATGTCCCTAGAAAATCTCGTTTATATCTTCTGTCAACATAATCTTCGAAACTCTGGAGTCTACAGTAAAGCAAATAATATTTCTTCACGCAATAAGGAATCTTGTTTAAAGAAGTGTAATTCAATTAACGTTCCTCTTCCAGCATCCAGCTCAACCAATATCCTTTATTTTGTTATTCAAATATCTAGATGATACTAATAAAATAATCAAAAAGATCCAAATTGCATCCTTCTTTGTAATAACAATAATATCTGTATCTCGTAAGTCAAGTAAGAAACCCCTCTTTCCCTTTCTCTCTCTCTTGAAGAAACATTTGGAATTTCTCGTTCTCAATTTTAAAGCAAACTATCCAAAGAGACGGGGGTGGTTTGTTTCAGGAATAGGGTGGCCATTCATATTTAACTTGGAATACAGTATATTATTTTTAATTTGAATTATTGAGGCCTCCTAAGGGTTTGAATAACAATTTCGGAGCAAGGACTACAATATTTATTTAGTAGACTTGAATCCCGTTTAACAATTTTCTATATGGTGGAATTAAATGGGAAATTCGAGATGATGATGGAACATGTTGTTTATGAATGAGGTTTGGCGTGAAGAAGACGAAGGGAAATGGATGAGTTATAAAGTTAAAGTAAATTAGCTGATTAGCAAGAGACCGTTTCTCTATTAAATTACACATTCCTCTTGAGCAAATACACATTTATCTCCTTCTCTGACTGCTTTCTTAACTTAACAACCTCCACTCCTTTGGCTGAGCGTCCCTTAAATTTATTACCACACCAAAAGATAACATTTATTCAGAGACGAGGTCGAATTCGGGTCAGAGTCAGAGACTTAGCAAGAAACTGCATCATATATACTCGATATACTATCATCACTATGAAAAAGTTAGATGCAAAGTCTTCTTCTTACTCGGACGTTACTAGCTAACTAGTTTGGTTTTAATTTATAAGAGGTAAAAAGGGAAAACTATGAATAGGTCGGAGGCAAATAAGGTCACACAAAATGTAATTGTAAGTTACAATTAAGTGTACTGTAGGCCTGGTTATATGTTAGGATGCTTTAATCAGTGTCAGAACAAGTATTCTGTGCCTTTACTTGTTCCTGAACAAAATTGGGTTTGCTGTATAAATTGTTTGAAAATTGTATTTTCTAGTGCCTAGGACTCGATAACTATTCATAATGAGAGTATAAGAGTCTGCAACTCAAAAAAAACAGAATTTTGAAACAAGCAATTTTATATGAGATTAAATTAGAACAAAAAATAAAATGTCATGGATCGGATGAGTACATTTTAGTATATTTAAGTTCAGAATATAAGAACAAAAGAAAATCAATTTCTTAGAAATACTCTGGAGTCAAAAGAACTCTTACAGTATTCATAAGTCATCATGAAAATATATAAATAATAAAAAAAAGTAAAAATAAACTAATTTGAGTAATTGAGAATATAATTGATGTTAAAGCTAAGATTCTGTCCCTGTTTAATTTAACTTTATTTAACTAAATTACATTTTAAAATTGCATCAATAATAACCTGACTCCTCTTACTTTTCATGATGATTTATTTACTTTATGCACTTGCATCTGCCAAAAAACTAAAGTTAGAAGCAATCGGAATTGTAATTATACTAGGTGTGACTTTCCGTCCAAAAGTGAAAGTTTAAAATGTACAAAGTAAAAGTTCCTAATGAGATGAGATCTTTCTTTGAATTTCACAGTAAACAAAATCCTGAATTCGTCCACAACTAACTAAAACATGTAAAAAAATCGATAAAAATTAATTTGGAAACATCTCGAGCTTCAAAAGGGGAGCTAATAAGGTAGCACACTCAAACGTACAAGTTCTGGCCAACTTTTGATTCCCTGTGTCAGTGACACAGAGCTCGTGTATTATAAGAGCGAAAGTGAAGTCACCACTCCATGGCTGGGCATTGTACAAGGGAATGATAAAAAAATAATTTGAAAAAGAGAAAATAGTTTCTTTGGAGGAAGTGTAGCGTGGAATTTAGGTCGATGCAGGAGCAGTTTCACTATGTCAACATTCAAGTATTGCAGTCTAGTACTCATTCAACCAACCAAACAATCCAACCCTGACTACTACTGCCTATACACTACTCATATGCTTTGATATTGCTATTTTTCTGTTTTTTAATACAAAAATAGAGAAAGGGAACCCCCACCGGTTTCTGACTAACTGCCTCTCATCCTCTTGTGTGTGCACTGTTTCAAAATATAAACTAGATTCTGTTACACGGACCCTTTACTTTATCTAATGTTAGACATCATCTCTTTAAACTCTATTTGTCACCCTGAGCATTGCACCGATTCAATTTTTACTATTACGATTATGAAACGTAAGGAAAAAGGAAATGTTTTCTTTCCATTATATCTTTCCTTGAGGCTTATTCACAATTCACTTGGATCTAATTCTTTCAATTTGAACGATATACTTCCGAAATTCCCTTTGGGATTATTGACACTACTCTTGTTATAAAAATAACAGTCAGTCAGCGTCCATTCATTAATCATGTTAAACAATTTTTTTCTGTCAAAAATTTGAATGAAAAAATATTAACCCTGCCCTGAGTATGCTCGAGTTGAAACTGATTCATATGTGGGGTCGCCCGGTATAAGATATTAACCCATTTGACCCCTTACACCGCTTATATGACTCACCTTCACTCTAAATTAATCTGGATATTGAGGAACTGAAAATTTGAAATAGAATTCGGACACAATATTGCTGAACAATTGGTAAATTTCAAGTAGCGAGAAGGAATTTAGCCCAAAAATGATATTAATACCTACAAGTACAAGAGTATGATAGACTTATACACAAGTCTCAGCTTTTTGTCTTTGTTCCAATACTTTTGTTCTTTTCAGCTCGTTTCTATCATTTCATTCCTATTGTTAACTGTGTCTCACTCTATTGTGTTCACTTCTTGTGAGAAATCAACAAAGTTAGAGAATCTCGGTTTTTAATATAGAAAAGTAAAAGTAGCTTTTTTCTTTGGAGTAAAGAGAGTGAAGCATTTTATTAGTCCAAGTCGGTCCTTGGTGGTGGTGGTATCGGAACTAGGGTACATAGTGTTTGCAATGTGCATGTGGGACTGCTGCTCCAGAGGTACTCTTCATACAATCGGTGGTGTTGCAAAAATGGTATAAAAAATAGCGAGATAGCTTTATATAAACAAACAACTACGTTTCTAACCTCGATTCATTCTCATTGTGAGTGACAGCTTTCCTCCGGAATTAAAGAAATTCTAGTGGAAAAATAAACTGGAAATTCTGGAAGGAACTGAGAGTCTTGTGTATATTCTAGCTGGATTTTTGTCTATTTTTAAGGGGATATATAGATTTGAATGAAAGGCATGGTGCAAGAGGAACAAGTGAAATTATTTTTGATGAATGACTTTCCTTTCCAGTGTACAGACAGAAAGGGAGATACGTTTAAAGCTATATGGTGTTACGTTAAACTGTTTTTTAGATATCAGGTGGGGTTAAATTTTTTAACGGCAGATGTATTTTTTAATGTTTCTTTTGTTCTATAATGGTCAACCAAAAGTAACAATAACATTGAATCACTGGGTCATGCAAGGTTCATTTAACTAATGATTATGTTAGAGATGGTTTACATGCTTAAAAATCTTTGAATTGGTGATAGAAAAAAATATTTTATTGCACACAGTTTTTTAATTGTTTCTAAAAGGGGGGTTAATTCTGAGGATTTCAATAGGGCTCATGAGCTTGTATCAAATTTTATTTACTATCTTTTTTAGAATTTGATAAATATAAGGATTTTCTAGTACTATATATTATAATATTTTATAGTACAGTTTCTAGTCTTGTACTTTTGTATTAAGTTCATTACTTTAGAGTACATAACTACTCTTTTCCTAAAGATTTTTTTTTGATTTGTGAGTTGATTTGATTTATTGAATCACTAGTAGAATTTTTATTGTCTCTTTGCATAGAATTTAATCAATTATTCGCTGCCAAAGAATTGCATTATATTAACTAAAAGTAATTTACCCAGGAACGGAAAGGATCAATGAAAATCACAATAATCAGCTCAGTAACTCAACTTTTTAGAAATAAATCTGAATCAATTTTTAAAATAGTGTTTTATATTATCTGCTTATAGGTACTTAATATTTCAGGTGGTTTCCTAGAAAAAAATCTATTTAAATTTAGAATTTTAAATCCTAATATGTAAAACAGATATCATAATCATATACAAAAATTTTCAACGACAGATTTCCCTGCTAAAGCTAAAGCAAAATGTAATTGTAATAAGAATTAATGCTACTGAAGGCGACGTTGAAGCCTTGTTAGATACATTTTGTTTTAGCAGATGATACGGAATTCATTAAAATCTAATATATACTGGTCGTCAAATGAAAATAACGATTAGAAAATCAATTTTTATTGAATATTAACTTTACACTATCCATAAGTAGAACTAATTTACTATCAGATATTTTTTTGATTTCTGTCTTCATCGATTACCAATATTTCCCTTAGAATAATAATTTTAACGCAAATATTTTTTAATTTAAATTCTTCGAATGATCGATCTAGAAAAATGGGACTGTTGACAATGAGACTGACCGTCAGGGTCCGTCGAGGGTCTAGCACGAGTTAGAAAATCAGACAAAATTTACTTGAGGCTTCGT
Organism: Isotoma decorata; assembly: GCA_034698605.1. Classification (NCBI taxonomy): domain Eukaryota; kingdom Metazoa; phylum Arthropoda; class Collembola; order Entomobryomorpha; family Isotomidae; genus Isotoma; species Isotoma decorata. Next base: position 29,099 of record JAQGBU010000372.1, read on the forward strand.
AAAAATATTGTCTTTTCATCGAAACAGTTGAACTCCAAATAGCACAGTTACATATCATTCTCATTTTGCTCTAGAGTAACTCTTATCTGTCAAACTTTGCTCACATCACAAGTAAAATTGAATTTCCATGAAATGCAGTTCTCTCTTTATCTACGGAGCCCATTCAATATTCACGTGCTTTAATTTTTTAAAGTTTAATTTAATTTCGAAATCCGCCAAGTTCGTTGAAACCCTTTGCAAGAACCTGGACCTCTCACACCTCAAACTATTCTACACATATACGATAAATAAAGGAGCCAGATGTATGTATGGCTCCTTTATTTATCGTATATGTATTCTACAGTTCTATCGCTTACTCCTGTGTCTTACAAAACATCTTAAATGTTTTCAGCTACAACCAAACTCAATCCAAATGAAAGCACATGAGTAATGAATAATCCCCAACTATTTATATTCTATCAAAGGTCTTATCCAAACCTTTATTTAGCAAACGTTAAATAAACTTTAAGTAAGAAGAATATATTATTATTCCTTCTTGTACGTTGTACCTTTGTCTAATGTAAACAAAGTTTCCGTTTTACTTAAACTCAATCTTCAATTCATTTTCCTTATTCTGAACTACTACTGACTCGTTTAACTGACTTGGAATTCAAGTCAATAATGCATGGAGAAGAGAGAAATGACGCAACTTAAACTTATCTGTATGGACTAAATCATCGATGCAATGTGAATGCAGTCAAATAAAACAAAACTAATGCATTCAAAGATCCACCCTTGTGGGAACTTCTGGCTGACTTAACTTACCTAAAGGCTAACACTAACCTGGTTATCGTCTAAGGTCACATTTTATACATTTTTTCCCCACTTGTCTAAATAAACTGAAAATGTGCAATGTGAACAGTTTTACTATTTAAGGGGTTTCTCTCTCTTAAGAGTTTTAAAAACATCTAAGGGACGATTGTTACAAGGAGTCAGTGAGAGTGACTTTTCTTTTCATAGCTTTAAATGGCATTTTTATCCGGATGGACAGAGGATGGAGTATGTATTCTACACTTGTCTAAGCCAATAAGTGCTCCAACATGCATTTACATTGTGTTAACAGGTCTATGATGATTATGGATACCACACACTTGAATATTCTGTTTTTTAATATCGTTTTTTTAGTAAAGACACATTGATAGTAAAGATGAAAATTTAAGTATTTTGGAAATGAGTAGATGTTTCCCAAGGAAGCCTTATTCATGAGTTTGTTAAACATATAGACTAGTCTTAAGTGGATTTCAATCTCAAGCTAAAATATAAGTCGTAGGAAATGCTCTAAAGTTTTTTGTGTATCAGGATAAAGAAAAGTAAGTGATTTATACACTACACCTCATGTAACCTGGAGTTACTTGTTTGGTATATTTACTAAAGAATCATGTAGTTGCAAAGAGTGAATCGTTCTTTGAGTATCATAACCTTCCCTTTTATCTTTTTTCTTCTGGAGTTTTTTCTCCTTTCTATTATTTGGCTGGATTTGGATTTGTGGACTTAGGTAGGTCTTGGATGGATATGGAACCCGTTTTTTTTGTTTATTTAGTACTTACTAAGGATTATCCGCTGATAACATCCGATTCTACAGACTAAGCACTGCTACACATCTCAAACTAAATCCAAAGAGATTTATAAAAAGACTTGAGAAGATCACAGGGTTTGTTCACCAATCCTATTCAGGGATTTGTTTAAAGGAACAAAGATTCGACAGGGTCATTCCTTAGTACGAAGTGGAGAAAATTTATTAAACTTAAACAAAATTTCTGTACGTACTGTGGATAGTACACCACTGTAAACTCAACTAATTCATGTAGGTTTTTATACAAATGAAAGAATTGTAAGTAGTAGGGATTTGTAACAAGTTTTCGTACCTAATCCCTTGCAAGGCTAATCTGATGCATCGAGTGCATCTTGATATAATTCTTAAAGCTTTTACATTCTCTTGGTTGACATAATATTGTATTCAGAGAGAGAACTTACACCGTGTATACTCATGACGTGATAATAATCTCAAGTACAAAATGACAAGTTTGACTTAATCCGTTCAACCGTGAAAGAAAGGTTTTTTGTAAAAAAAAAATTGAGGAGTAAAATCAGATGAGTTCTGTTTGTTACAGAATAGAACTAGCTAGGTTGCATTTTAGTCTGCAGTATAAGTTAAGTGTCAATAATTTGGGATAAATTTTAATGTTTTAATTTTTTTTTAATTTTATTTTGAAAAGGGTATTAATATTTCCGTCAGGTATTCTACTACTGACTTGTCAAGCATGTCTTACATGTTTATATGTCGCTCTGTCACTGAAGGAATTTTAAAATGTATACAAAAGATATCAATAACAGCAATAATATTACTTTTAGATTCAGTTGACATTCATGTCAAAAGCTTTCTGATTCTTTCCCAATGAAAAACGTTAAGAATTTATTTGAAACTGGTATCCGTCCATGAACAAACTAAATACAACATGAGGTAATGTAAAGGTAACATACATAATATATCAGAAATGGGCATGTTATTGTTTTCTTAATACATGAAAAATAGACATTGGTTGTTAACTGCTAATAGATTACAAATCAGTACACAATATTTTTCATTGATTACGATTGAACCATTTTTAATTTCTGTGAATCTTTTCAACTATTGTTAAGTTCACTGTTTAGCTCACGAATTTGTTTTTTTACTAATTGATTGATACCTTCAAGGCGTGATACAATCTATTCTAGTAATTATTTCATTAAAATAAGCAAGCACAACGAACTTTCTTTTTTGCATTATGGTGGTATGGACCATTTACGGAGAACAAGCAAAAAGCATATTTAATTGAAACATTTAAATGCAGATAAGACCTAAATTTAAAAAACATAAGGTGTTCAGAGTAATTGCCACCTCGTGCAAGTACGCTATTGTTACACTATGCACTAGACTTATGAATAAAATACACGAGATAGGAGTTTACAACGAGAAAACACTGATGTGAGCATATCCCTCTATTTCTCCATATAATCCTTATGCTGAAGAAGGAGAAACCTCTCAGAACTTGTTTCCTTAAATCCTATGGCCTCATAACGAAGGCCCTGTGGCGCAACGGATAACGCGTCTGACTACGAATCAGGAGATTGTCGGTTCGAATCCGGCCAGGGTCGTTCTTTTTTGCTCTTTTTTATACTATTATTTTGACATTTTTTACTCATTTTTGAGGACTTAAGTACTCTAATGTTGTTTTTAACTGTTTCATTCACATTTACTAATATTTTTCCATCATTTTCTTCCCTTCTTCAAGGAAGTTTGTAGAGAATGGACAAAATAATGGAAGATTTACATACAAATAATATCCCTTTCGGATTTTAACATTATTTCTGAGCTTGACATGATAAAGTTATTATTTATTCAATTTTTTCTTTCCATTTTAGCTAATCATGCCTGTAACAGATCATTACCGATTAGTACATACAAAAGAAATACCGACAGTCTAAAAAATCGCATCAATTTTATATGTTAATTTCCCTAAAACTTCAAACAGGGCTTTTTACCATATAACATCCTATGCAATTGCCTATATCACCCGCAATGATAATGTTCTCTGGGTTTATTTTCCTAACTGCATCCTACCCTATTGGCTTTGCCAAGATTTTTTTTTATTAATTACCTTCCAGCGGGTGATGTCTGTTAAAGTATAAATATCATACTAATAAGACGTAATCCTGTATATTTCCAGAAAGTTTATTTCTATCTCCTCTCTCATTTCTCATCCGATT
>JAQGBU010000373.1:0-32877 GCA_034698605.1 Isotoma decorata
TAGTTTTTTTTAGTAAAATTTCAGGTAATTTTCTGAGCCGCCGCTTTCAGGTAAAAAAACAGATTCTGCACCCCCGTAATTTAGCCTTTCATACACTAAAGTACCTTATATGATATATGCATCAAATCGGAATTCCAAAATTGTAAGGCATCTGCGGACAATTCTGTATTTAATTTCATGTCCCATTAGGTATACTTTTACCACTGTTCTTTTTTCTAAAACGCTAGTTTTTTGATATTCGTCTTAGAAATGAAAACTATTTGTTGATCTGGCATATTCATGACATGAGATGATTTAAGCGTCTAATTATAAGTACGGGTCGGATTTCATGCTTTTAAAAACGGACAAAAAGCAGACAAGAAATGCAGCTAGATATGCTTTAAAGACTTCTCAGTATGCACTTCTTCTGGACAAAATTCCAGGTGAATTCTTTTACACAGACTAAAAAAGCAATAATTATTGATTTTACTATCTAAAACAATATTTTTTGGTTAGAAAATCATACAATTAGGCATGTTTTTTGTATTTCAATCCTTGAAACTGCATTTAAACTTTTTTCAAAAAGCCCTATTTTCCCAAATTGTCTAACTATTTTGTTTTATTAACATCAAAATATGAAGCTAAATGTAAAAATACGAAAAAGCCAGCTTAAATATAGTTTCATTTTTATTTTTTCCTCACTGAAATTGCATATATTCGAATTAGATTAGCCTCAACACAGGATGGTTGAATAGATACAGGCATTACGAACCCTACTAGTAAGGACACCATTTAATTGTATCCTCTCGCTGGTTGGGCTTTAATAGCTAAAAAACATCCTGTTTTGTTACTACACTCATTGGTGATCATTAAAGTGGCTAAATTACTACATCATCTTCGCAAATCTTTGTATTCGGTTAGCAAATAGAGATGCGAAATAATTTAAGTTTAATAGTTGCAATCTAGCCTTGAAAATTGACTCAAGGGGGTACAATTTTTGTAATAAATGGATTTAAAAGCTAAAACGGCATAAAATATCACGGGGTGTTTAAAAAGTCTGCTTCCAAATGGATAACTGGTGGTAATACCAGTATAAAACACTTATAAGGAAAGGAATCGAGGAAGAATGCCTTTTCTGTGCTTATCGTATTGAGGTTTCTTGCAACACTTGTTACCACTCAGTATGAACTTTACGATATAATTTTATTGGTAAACTAATATGCTACTGTTTATCTTATCTAACTAATCTTTAACTTGTTCAATTTTCAGGAAATTAAAGACGACGTTTGACCGTAGACAAAACAGACCTTCATTTTAAGGTCTTTGGGCAGTCGTCAACAATTTTTGTTTTCAAATGGCGAAACTGATTCATGAAATATACTCGGATATAATTCGGGGAATGTGTTCTGCTAATTGCTCAGGACACGGAGACTGCCTTAATGGCACATGCTTCTGTGAGGTTAGTGGGTTTTGAAGAGAAGGATTAATTGCAATCTTCGTTATAATGTGTAAAAATGATTTCAAAATACAAAATTATTGATTTCAGATAAAATTTGCTGGAGATGAATGTGGAGGAATAAACGTTAGTTACCATTTGGGTCTCGCATCAGTATACCTTGTAGTCGCCCTTGTATCGCTATGTCAACTTCTAATTGCAATCACAATGTCCTGCCGGCAAGTTGGGAAGGGCAACCGAGTCAGAGAAGCTTTTAGCCCTACAACACCGAAAGCTATTTATGCTATTGTTTTCTTAGCAGCATCTCTCCGGGCTGCTTATTTTGCTGCATCGGTATGCCTATTCAAATATTGAAATAAATTAAAACAATGGTATGGTTATAAAACACGGTCAATGTTTGTTTTAGGCAACATGGGCTGCCGATTGGTTAATGAGTCTTCTGACTGCATATTACCCATTACTTTTAACTGGGTCTTCACTTATCGTATGCTTTTGGGCAGAGGTATGTTTTTTCAAATTAATGCAATATGAAGCATGTTGAAAATAAAAGTTACAAAGAAAAAAAGAAAATTCAGCCCTTATCTTCCTTTCATTGTAGATATTCCACCTGCGGAACGTATGCTTTGAGTCTCATCGATTTCTTTCGAAATCATTTCTCGGATTCGTAGCATTTAATGTAGTCACATATTCCTTGCTGCTCGCACAGCTTCTGTTAGTGTTAGCAAACACTAATGAAACGGAGAAAGTAAGAACTTCATCAGCATTATATAATTGAATGAAACTACCAAAGATTTCAATAAAAAACGACTTGTATTTGTTTTTCAGAATTATTACTTCAACGTTTTCAACGGATGCTATGCAGTTCTGCTTTTCATTGTAGTTGTATTTTTTCTCATTTATGGGGTAGAAGTTTATTTTAAGGTGAGTTCCAATCAAGCCCAACTATATTGTGAGTGTGAGCCAGATTTCTATTAAGAACTGACCCTTTTAATTGCTTTGAGTTACTAAATGTGTTTTTGTCCAGTTTGTTGTGTTAAGTTTGAAAACCGAGAGTGAATTAACATAAAAATCCTCAGGATTTGTTCTTTCAAAGGATTTTATTGTATTGGTGGTTTTTTTCATGTGTGACATAGATTCGTGGTGGATTTCTCCTGCTTAGCCCTATTCGAACCCATGGGGGCTCAACTAGCAAAACTGACACAGTTGCTCTTGTCGGTCATCAACAGGCATGAATACCTTTTAACATGTTTTGTTTTGCTTTTTATTTTTTTTAATTGAACTTCAGCACCAGTATGAAGGAAGTTATAATGGAGGCTTCCTTCTAGAATAGAATGAAGCTCATGGTGCTTGCGCTTGCTTTGAAATACAAACTTACTCTAGAAAATTCATCAACCAATTTATGTTCTCTATAGCAGGTCGACCCTTCAACTCGTCCGGTGAATGTTTCTCAGCTCAATCAGTCTCGTCTTGGTTTGATTTCTCAAGCCTCTATGCTTCTGGTCACTGTTGTTTTTATTCTGTCCGACATACTTGGAGAATTTTGGAAGAGCAAGTAAGGTCATAATTAAAATACGGACCCTCATATCAAAAAGTAAACATTTCTGACTTGATTTGTTTTAATTTGCAGAGTACCGGTCGAAAGTCGAAACTACCATGATATTCTGTTCCGTGCTGTTGAAATAGGAGTAGCGTTATGGTTTCCCTGTGTATTGTGGAACGTTAATCGCCCTGAACAGCTTTGGATTTTGAACCCCAAGAAGATCCTACAATCAAATACGAAGACCACAGTTACTGAACTTCAAGGTAGGTGCCATTAATTATAGAAGAAGGTTATTTTTCAACGTTGGTGATTTATTTTAATTTTTGGGAATTTTCAGAGGATAGGCAAAGTCTGTCTGACAACGTTGGGTGTTATTTCTGCTACGATCCAGATAGAACTGATGCAGGACCTATTATTCAACCATGTCAATGTCGGGGTGATGTTGCTAGTGTGCATCATGAATGTCTTCGTCGATGGCTACTCCAAGTAAGGATGTGTTCATGGTTATTCAAAATTCAAAGTTATTTCGATTTATTTCACAAACTTAATTCCTACAATATTTTAAATTTCAGAGAGCTGCAGAGAATGGAGAAGCATGCTGTTCCGTTTGCAAGACTCCTTACAAATTGGAACGGGAAAAACCGCTAACGTGGTCGGCATGTACTGAAGTTTCAGCCGCACACTGGTTGCGATTTTCCTTGATGGTAGCAACTATTTCCGGAATCTTCATGTCTACGTGGGCGCTTTGTCACATTCTATCTGCACCACCATATAAAATACTCGTCGTGGGATCTGCAATTATTGGAACCTACGTTATCTTGAAGTAGGTTTCCACGCTATACCTTTTTTATAGATTATTCTAAATTCTAATATTTAAAATTTCTCTGATTTTGAAAATCTTGCAGATTTTTGGGACAAAACACTTTCTCAGCATATCAGCAAGCCAAAGTATCTTCTGTGAAAATTATTTCAAGAATTCCTGACCTTCCGGCGGCTGAAGCCAAAATCTAGAAGTCGGCACCATAGATGAAAGAAAAGTTTACCATTAAGACAAAATTTTTTGTGATAATATACATAGCATAATGCAACATGAAAGAAAACCGCTCCAAATAGAGAGCAGAGAACTCTTCGAAAAATAGTCCATATTTCCTAGTCTTAATGTAAATGTGAAGGGTTGGAAAAGAACGCAAAACGCCGGTTGAAGAAAAAGAAATTGCTATAAAAGTGGGATTCGGCACAGGGCATATAAGGTAACATGAGGAACATAAGAACAGACCACACTGTAGTTTCATGTTACTGTTTGGGAGGATCACAATGTTTTAAGATTGAATAGCCAAAAATTTATAATCGTAGTTTAATTTTTTCGAAACCTCAACTCCAATCTACAGAAGTTTATTATCTCCAATCCCAGCGCATTGCGTTTCATTTCGCAACAAGATTACGATTGTGAGACCTCTGGTAATGGAATTTTTTGACAGAACGTATGCAAACTAGGTATAAGTATAACAATATAAGGAGATGAGTTTTCTCCATCTATTAATTTTAACCAGATTATCTTACGTGCAAATGAATCAAATAATGTTGTTGTTTTTGGATCGTTATTAGTTAAGTTGTTTCGTATTTACATTGGAAATCTCTTGATTTCGTCTTCAACAGAATTTTTTATTTCGTGAATTTATTAAGACCTCCATATGAGTGGAACATGAATTATACAATAGCTAGCACGACTATTGTAGTATAGATTAATGTTAACTATGAAATATTTCAGTTAACTAGGTAATTGTTAACAAAACTCCAAATAATTTAGTACGCAATATTGTATTAATGTAAATAGAAATCTAAAAAGGTAATTACTTGATTTGATGAGCGAAATGAAATTACAATCCATAAAAGAGCTAAAATAACGAAACTAATATTATAAGGCATTACAACTGTAATGGCACCCAGGTCCTCGCGAAAATGCATGCGTTCTTTAAAAATCACTGTGCAGTCGTACCAACTTAAATGTTAGTTTTTAGGATAGAAATAATGACGACGCGGCGCAGTGAAGCTAATGTGTAATATTTAAATGTCAATCTCATGAATTTAGTATTTTGAGTTTCCTCAACGTAGCAGGAAAAGCGTAAAAATGTAGTCTTGCTGTTTTGTATGTAGAAGGGTGGACTGTTTCTCTTTTGGTTTTTCGAAACCTTCCACGATAGTATTTTAACCTAGTAGTCGCAATAGAAATTCTTGTACCTGCACAATAAGTACTGATATCCGTCATCATGTGCTGTTTTTCCAAGTTTTATGCAACCATCGTTATTTACAACTTTGTTATTAGTCATGCCAATATAATAGATCGATGTATGAGGGGTATAAAAGCTTCCAGTGTTTCTGTCAGTAAATCTGTCAAGATTCGGGATTATATTATAATAAATATGCAAGTTAAAGTTTACTTACACTGTTTGATCGTTGATCCAATGTAAAATATGTGTATATATCATAAATGAAAATATTGCGGTATACACTAGTATTATTAGTAACAGCTTTGAAGCACTAATCACAACTTTATGACTCTGTACTGCCTTCGGAAAACTGATTCTGCAATTTCATCGGTAGAATGTATTATCTATAACTAATGTGGACAGTTTACAACCTATGTAGCTGTTGTGCATTACTCTTAAAGTTGGCAGCGGTTGTAATCTTGAATCGAAACTGATACTCGGCTTCGGTTAAAAATTGTATGTGTAATGTTATAAACTATTTAGGCATAGTTGTATTGAAGTTCTAGTCAATAAAAAAATACCAAGAAAGCCATTGTTTATGATTTTTTGTTTTTTATTAATTTCATATTAAGTTTTCTATTATATGGAGCCATACTTATTGTAGGCATTTATCAACAGACAACACCACTACATTTAGCGGAGGAGATTCAAAGGTTCATTTTTGCATCAAGCCACAATAATTTTGTACAAAAATCAGCGTATAGAGTATGTGCATTGCGAAAATGGTGAGTGAACACAAAATTTCAACAGCAGTATTAATTTTACCAGACTATGATTTATAGCTAAGTGCGGTGTGGAAGAGCGTATTTTGTCTAAAAAATTTTTGGGTCACAGAAGTGACATGTCATGATTTAATTGCTCTCTTTTTCATCCTATTTGTAAATGGTTTGCTTCTAGATGACTGGTTTTGAAGACAACCAATTAATCGAATTTGATCAAGTTTGCTGGTCTACTCCGTTTGCGTTGACATTCCTGAAGCTGCCTGCACCATACCAATGCCCGTGGTGTACTTCCTGCTCGAAACTTGTACATGGTTCCTATGTTTTTAAGTGTAATTTATTAATTGGCTACTTTACAGAACTTGAATTTTTATAACGATAGTTCAGAAATTGATATCTGCAAACCTGTATTAGGATCAGCCAGATGGAAAGAGTCTGGGTGTAATGGGTCGTCCGCTATTTGAATCATCCATCCCAATACAGATTTCATCTTTGCAGGCTCCATTTTAAAATCACTTCTATCAGACCTGGAAAAAGTAGAAAGTTAAAATGCAACTGTCTTGTACTATTTGAAGTTTTCTAACATTATTTAGTCAAGAAACTTCGTCCCCCACAGCTAATTAAATGTGCCAAAGTGATTAAATATAACTAACTATTGACGGAGAACAAGCTTGACTGAAAATATGATTAATGTCATTCAATTCAATATCCACTACCTTTCACAAATTAAAAAGGTCTTGATTCTTATGCTTCAAAAGCATCTACCTGAGTCTTAAAAAAGTTGGGGAAATAGCTAAAAATAGCTGGAATATAATAGCTTCCAAACATCAATCTTAAGTTGTTCCCGTAGATTTTAGATAACTACATGGCATAATGGTTGGGCATAATAACATTAGTTTTCCCTAGACTGAACGTTTAGAACTTTTCTACATACTTAATACTGTATTTAAATTAAAAATTTCTGAAGACTTCTCTTCATCATGTTAGAAATTTCCGTGATGCAATTTCGGAAGCTAGTTATCAATAAAGATGTTGCTTTAAAGAAAACGTAAAACAAACAGTAAATATTTGAAGTTAAACTTACCCAGTTAAAGACTTTGCTGAGTAATATAGAAGAACTGAACCCCAAAGTTGGACTGAAAATTGAAATAATAATAATGATTTTGTATTTGCACGAAATTAATCATTGAGGCTGAAGGATAAGATGAAAAATTTATAAATCCTTTGGTTTAAAATACCCCAGAATCTCTGCCAAGCTGCCATCGGAGGCTTTTTTCCATTTTTTAGAAGTGTTTTTCTTCTTAAACAACCTTCCAGTGTGACTTCGGTACCCAAATTTTCACCATCTGGACAGGTTGTGAGATCAATGTCACCAGGGGACGGTTCGTTTTTTTCTAGCAAGGAATCATCAATCAAATTTCTGAAGCTATCTGCGCTGGATGACTCTCCTCCTTGGGTCACGAATTTTGGCCTAAATAAACAATGCATACAGTTTGTATAAAGAACAATTCCCATACAATGAAAAATTGGATACCTTATATATGGTAGTTTTTATGCAACTGACAAAAATTATACTTACTTGCTTCCCCAACTACTCTGCTTTTTGTGACCAGGAACAAACTTTTGGGGCGACTGTTCCCCATTTGGAGGTTCCAGTTTCAGAGACTTCTTGAAGTGGTCATCCTCGACAAATTTTAATAATTCGTCTATGTATCGAATGGATCGGAGTTGACACTGGAGTGGATAGTCTTTCGGTAAATGGGCGTACGAAGACTCGGATTGATAGGTTGTGAGGATTCGAAATATATTGTTGGCAGCTGCATTATCATTTAGACTACAAGAAGGATTGGCCATACTAAGGTAGACCAAGTCAGTCAAATAAACGCCTAAATAAAATAAAAAAGGCAACTTAAGACTTAAATATAATATAGAAAGATTTACATAAAAAAATTGGTTGCAAAAATTACCTATATATGGAATACATGGCAGTTTAAGGGAATCTAGGACTTCTCTATACCTCGAAAAGTTGTCTTTATCCGAGAAAATATCCGCATACCGATCAATAGCTTGCCTATCTTTCTTTGGTACCAATGACCAGGTGACACTTAACCTTGAAAACAGTATCATAAAAATTTTAAGTTTCCAAAGTTCATGCCAAAACGTAATATACTAATGCTAAAGTAAAACCAGATGTAAGGACGTAACATACCTATATATAGATGCGCTTCTCAATGCTGACACAACAGCGAAGAGGGAATGTAAATTGCTAAGATCATACAAACGCTTACAGACTCTTGTAAAATACGAGATTATTTCCGACCGAACTTTGCATGCTTCTTGGCTTAGGATCTCCTCAATGACCCAATAACTCACCTGTCAACAAAATTCGTCATCATTATTCATAAACATACGCAACATTACACATAATTTTTACACATTTAGTTCATTGGTCATTTATCGTGGGTCACGACGCTGGAACTTACATGATTGAATCGACGAGTGTAGGCAACCACATTGGGAGCTACTTGGTTCTTATTCTTTTTTATCCATCCACACGAATTAAGCTCTTCTAAGTCAATTTTCTTAAAGAGATCAAAATCAATAAGGGTAAATTGAGAGGCAACATCTTCCGGAGGGATTCGAATCACGTCTACCAAAGTAGAAGACGTTCTTCCAGGTCTCGGAAGGGAACTGCGAAAAGTGAAATAATTTCCCATGAAAAAAGTTCTGATGCACAAACAACTTGTGCAGAGACGACGTCCAGCAATTAATTAAATTGATAACAATTTTCACTCACTTAGTACTAAATGTATGCTTAAACCGCGGTCGGTCAGTTGAATCACGAGTATCAAAACAAGACATTTTTCGGATCCCTTTGCTCTGTTTCAAATAAATTTACAAATAAATTAACAACTTATGAAAAAAACCATAACAACGAATACTACACGGAACAGAAACCAGACTCGAAATAATTATACACGTAAGAAATCGGAGTCCATGGTTTTTGTTGTCTCTAACATAAACTCCTTCTTGTGATAATGACTTCTTCTAAGTCTACTCAAGAAATGTGAAATGAGTCATCAAAAAAGAGCTAATTTAGTAACATACATTTATGTTATAATTAAGTAGTAATACAATAATATACATATCTTTCATATATTTGGCAGAGTAACCAGCATTAAAGGCAATCCTATTGATACAACATATTATTCAAAGTTTAATACTACTAAATAAGTTTATTCATATCATGAGCACCATGAGCTATGAATATATTAATGACTAAAGATAATCTTGGATTCTAAATCCGTCGAAAGCTGCTCTTGCTTTTGGAGGAAATTTATAGGCATACTTCAATTCACAAAGATAGCATTTAAAAATGCATCAGATAAGACTTTTGACTTTTATACAACCTACCTAGTACCTATTCATGAGTACAGGAGTGTAGGTGATGTTATGATAAGATACAAGTATTTAGGAAGGTCATTCAACACCATATTTAATGTAAATCTTATGATGAAAATGCTAAAACGCAACTTACAATTTGGCTTTGGCATTGGGAAGATGATGACTCCCGAGGTATTTCAGAATATCTGGCAATTGACGACATTGAACAAGAGCCCGTCCCGGTGCCCCAGATCAACTCACTCGTTCTTGTTCTAAACATAGACTTCTTTTACAAAAGTTAGTCTATGGAATCCCTACTAATAAGTTTCCTCTAGAATTTATTAGTAGTGGTACTCGAACAGATTGAGGATTCTCTAAGTCATCATGACCCTCCTTTCTGACAGAGTATTGCGAAGAATAACATTTGCTTCAGTGGTTGAGTTTCCCATGTAATCCTTCCTTCCTCAACTTTTCTGTATTAAAATTAAAACAAGAGTTTTCGAATCCCGAATTCTTGCTTAGTTCCCTTTTTCATGCGCCTTAAGCTCTAGAATGATGGTTCCAACCACTGAAACAAACCAGTATATTAGTTTTGTTATTGCATGTAAATAACAAGCTTCAAAAGGCTATAAAACATTCCAGAGGTTATCAGTTTTTGTCTCGCGCTGATAATAACAGTACGTGGTAAGATTCATATTCAAAGTTATTCATAGGGCAATGTAATATATTCTGGCCAAAGCAAAGGCCAAAGGTATCCAGCATTCCAGCATGGGTACTTTGTCTATACTAAAAACTGATAACTGCTTCCTGTAACATGCACAAGAGTATAATATTTTAATCATATATTATATGTGACAGGAAGTGACTTCTAGAATGAAAATTCTTCAATTTCATTGAATGGGTGTAAAGCAGAAAACAGAATGACCAAAGTTAAATAGTCTAATCCTGATCATACCAACCATCCAGTAATCAGCCTCAGTCTCACAGTAAAATAAAATATGATAGCTATTTAGAAAACCCTGCGTCTTTCAGTTTAATAATCATTTGCTGTTCGGTGATCTGATAGACTCCTTATAATATTGAAATTTCTTAATTATCTGAAATACTTGATAGGGAATACAGCACAGGAACCATTCTTGATTCTACGAAATCGAAAAACTACCCTTTCCATTACAACTTCCAACCCAACTAAACTGCTTCAATTTCAAACCTGTGGCCAATTTCCGTATCCAAGTATAATAAATACTGTGTTTAATTATTACTAATTAATAAAGGTACTAGTAAAGCATTTCCCTCATTGTGATAAAATAAAACATTCGATCTGGTTAAAATTTATTGAACCTAACCCGCAAGAACGGCAAGAAGTTAACAATTTCTGGCCCTTGCTTTGGCGTTACAATAATCCAAAAGCCAAAATTGAAAACAAAATTATTAAAGAACAAAATTTAATACTTACCTTTTAATATTTTACTCCAAAATTGTATAAGAGTTAACCACACAAGGACTTACTAGTTTCACCATACATCACATAATATTTATAACTAAATTATCTTTCAAGCCTTTCCAGCTATAAGCATTATCTTTTATCAAACATGTTACTCGTCCATAACAATCAAGTTGGGTTTGTAACCAAAAATCTAATTCCTAAACCCCTACAACAATTATTAAGTCAATCTATCAATATTATATCCGACTAATCCGACCCTACTTACTATTTAGATGACAGTCTTATTTACATCAATCAATAGTTCTACCAGCACTGCATACCTGTTTTGTTTAAAAGCTGATTATTATTGATTGCATGAACATAATCAACTTTGTCTGCTCATGTGAATTGTCTAAATAAATGGGTTTCATACTCTAGCTAGAACGACACTTTTTTCATAGTATGTAGTACATAGAATACAATCAACAAAAACAATAATAGAGTAAATTACATAATGATTTAAAGTTCATGACACTCTTCAAACAACCTTAAAAATCACAATTCACAAGTAAATAGCTGTATATAAGATACTGATATAGGAAGAAAGCAGAAACACGATACTAATTAATTATTATTACTAATTCCTAATTACTTCTCTCTATTGCCATTTATATTGCAGAGTTCTTTCACTTCTGTGTTGTGGCTAGTCTGGTCACAGGTCACTACGGTCCACGGACGGTCAGTCTTTGTAATAAATCATAAAATAAGATATCCTTCTGCTTTGAGTACCTTTTCTCAAAAATGCAACCCCTCCGTCCCTAATTTAAACTACTTAAGTTATATTTCTGCAATAATCCTTAATCACATATATTAAACTTTATCACTGGATTTTCTTCAATAAACAACTTCCTTATCTTGGACCTTCTTTAAAAAATAAAAGATAAAGATCAGACATGTACGACAGAGGGTTGTTTTACAAAATAGGATGAAAAATATAAAAAAAAAAATTAAGTATTAGTGTAAATTCCTTATTATTAATTAGTTATAGAATACTGTAACTTAGATTGAAAAATGATCTTGTTTACACATTCGCAACACTTGCTTAATTAATTATGAATTAGATAAAAATCCAACAGCATGCTCAATTTTCCCTTTTAGTGCAATAATGAATTGTTCCCCTGAATATAAATTAGACAAAATATAATTACAAGGAATGACTCAGACTTAACTCATCTATTATGTCTAATCTTATTTTATTCCATTAATCTTAAATACTAATTGGTTTCAGGGGAATTTGTTCGGTGTGGTAGGCAGGCTAACTAAATTATTATTATGTAAGTTGTTTTCCTTAATATTTCTTTTGTGTATGTATAAGTAAGTGAGAGTATTATATTTCTGCCTCTGTTTTTGTGCTTGCTTGGCTGGATGTGCTGGAAGCCTTATAAAATAATCTATACTTTTCTTATACAAGCAAAAAGTAGTATGGATCTAGTAGTTACTTGTGTGTGGTGGTTGAATTCGTCTCTCTCTACCTTACTTATCATCATCATGAGGATATCAATATCATCAGGGTTAAAACCATGAGGCCACATGATATACAAACCTTAATCATTTTTTTATACACCTTATAATATTTGGACCCCATTGGATTCATAGGGATGGTGGTGGTGGTGGTGGTCCTGCCTATACGATGAATGATATTTATTAGACTTACATATTGAATTGAGCTTGAACTTATTTTTATTCCTCATACTCCGATAATGGGTATTCCCCGTATCTCATGTCATAATAAGAAAAATGCTTCTGTAGAGTAGTTTTTTAGCAAGACGAGGAACAAGTAGTCGGGTAAAAGTTATAATCCGAAGGACCTCGGTTAGTTGGAAATGTAGTAGGAGCAGGTGTAAAGCGTTGGCAGAGTTCAATTCATAATGGCATTTTTTCATTTTACTTCTATGTATTTCCAATTTCATCCTTTGTTTGCTCAACTTCCTTTCCCTAATCTCTATATCAATTCTATCAAGACAGATGCTTGTAGATTGATAGATCAGAGTCATTTTGAGACTTTTGGGATTCGGCATGCCTATTAAATAAATTGATTTCTGACTTTTATGATCATGATTGATACGCTAGGTGTATAGATGAGAGAATGGGAATATAGCGTATGAAAATGCTCTTATTAGTCTAGTATTCGTTTATGTTAAGGATAGTTCAAAAACATAATATAATATTAACAAAAAACGTTAATCTATATAGGAAAGGGGAATCAAAATGGCTAGCGAATAAATTAGTAATTAGGCCCTTAGAAATTTTTGTGTTCAAATGAATGATGTGATTTTATTTTAAATATCAGTAAGTAATGTAGTTATCATGATCTTGCGAATATAGTGTTAGAAGTTGTAAATTTTGATTTAATTGAATTAAGCAAGGCTTGGTCTAACTTCTGACCAATGCAATGATGTAATTCAATTTCTTATACGTTAGTCTTACAGTACCGTTTGTAAATCTTCTAATTGAATAATGTATTTTAGTTTAGAAAGCTGTTGACTGGACAATTTGAAAGCAATTACAGAGGGTACACAATAGAAAATTTTATAAAATTGTGACGTTAATTAAAAGTTAAATTTTCAAATTTGCATGTATACCCAGACCCAGACACTATCCACATACAGGAAACTGAATGCAACTCATAATACCTATCATTCAAATTTCAAACAGATCAAGCATTTCAAATACATACTGCTCGATGCTCTACTATAATATTTTCAATTAGTGATTTTTAAATAAATAATAATAAAGAAACAGCTCAGAAATTCAGAACTCCCTATCCGACTCCGACGTACTGGTGCCTGCACATGCAGAAAGTACGCTATTAGCCAGTTAAGTTTTCTTAGCTATTAGCTGGTTAACTTTTTATAACACTAGAAAAAAAAGTTAACTGGCTAATAGCCGTATATTACGGTGGCGGTGTAGCGTGGCTCGGCGTTCTGGCTGATTTCGATGTCGGTAGTAGGCATCGGCATTGACCAGTCACATCATTTTTCCATTCAACATCTCATCAATTCCGTTATTAAGTATTTCTTATAAATTAACAAGGTATCGAGCCTAATAAATCGGGGGTTTCAAAGTGATAAATTAATAGGCGATGCCTCCGAGACTTTGGATAGGGTAAAAGGAGTTTAGTTTAGGTTCCCTGAAGTACAATTAGGTCTGTAATTGTAATGCACTATCGTAAATTAAGTTCGTATTGTTGTTTTTCAGTCTTAACCTTCAGTTACTCCAACCCTCCGTCATACCCTTCAACTCATTATCTTCCTCAATAATAAAATGAACAACCCCTTCACTTTCGCGTTCAAACCAGTCTTTGAAACATCGTATTTTTTACTCTGCCAAACTAAAGCAATGTTTCGGTAAAAATGGCTAAATGAATCAAGAATGGGATGTATGATAAATCTGCTATTTTTTCAAACCCATGGCAAATTAATTAGCAGATAACTGTCTGAAAGCTGTAATAACCATAAATTATAGTAGTAGTTATAAAAATATGGATGCTGGTAAAACTGGTATATTAGGAAATTACCTTGTGGCAATTATGTATGCAAAGTCTGTTCTTTAATTCAAAACCGCTTATCAGTATCAGCAATTTTTTTTTGCATTTTATGTAATTAATTCCTATTATGGGATCAAAATTTCAAGCCAATAGTATTGAGTATTTTAATTTTTTTTTATTTTACTTGTTAAACAACGTGAAGACATTCAATTATTACAACCGTATACACTTCAGGAATTTTATTCAAATATGTCTAGCCTATTTGTACAATACTAGAACTAATTGAAATGGGAATTTTTACTGAAGATAGCAAAAGGAGCAATAATTCTATTTAGGTTAAGTTAGGGGTTTCAATAAGTCAATGCCTTCTGAATATCCTTGCTCTTTCTCGGTAATTTGACTTCGAGGTTCATTGAAGTTTTATCTAAAACTTAATGGTAAGAAACGCAATCGGCGGTATCTCCAAGTCAGAAAAATTTCGAAATTAAAGTTTACAAAAGGTATTAACTAATAAATGGGTAAAATCAAATAGTGATTACTAACTTACGAGCAAGCAGAATTCTTTTATGAGTGACCTTGCTCATAATGGCAGTAATTAATAAGGTAATAACATAAATTAGAGATCCTTTCTTTAGACAGTTTGGAAGCAGTAATTCATTCCCTTTTATTTTTCTTATCATACGGATTTTTTTTACTGTCTTTATCTCTTTTCTTAACCATTGGATCGCTCATGGTATAATCCTCTTCTTCAGATTGAAGAGGAGTGTCCGACTGATCACTACTGTTACCTGTAGCCACGGGAATTTCTGGATTGCTTTGATCCACATATTCTATTTTTAATGAAACATCAATTAAACTCATAGTTTACGGTCTTACTCTTTGTATATTAAATTATTTGTAGCAATCTGTAAAAATTACTTTGCCGAAGTTTTTGAAGATTTCCATCTTTTATCTGCGATTGAATGCGAGCTCTTAATTCATGATCAAATGTCGAATGCAGAAGCAGACCCATTACTCCAGCTCTACTTGACATTGCTAATCGAATTTGACGCTCTTGCTCCATAAGTTCGTCCAATTTCAGCCACTGTGATTCATAAAATAACCCTTACTTATATCCTACCATTATAATTCTCACACAAAATTTGGAAAATGTAGATACAAAACACTTTAAAGAAAAATAATTATTATCACGAACATGACGAACTCGCTCCATATCAATTTCTGCCCGTCTAAGCTTTTCCCAGCTGAAATGTTTGCCACACTTTTTCTTCGACATACGACATATTTCACCAGTAGGTTCAAAAAGGTTTTTAACCAACGGGCAACCACATACCTATATTAACTCTTATTTAGTTTACTAATTCAATGACAAGATTCAGCAAAAGTAGTTGACAATTTGCTGATACATAATACTCACCTCAGTATCTCTGACTTTTGGCTCCTTAGAATGCTCCGGACAGAGAACTTTTAATCGTTTACAATAAGTTCCATTTAGAGGGTTATAGAAGTCACAAAATATCGGAGTTCCTTCTAATTTGGTTTTGTAAATTGACCCAAATGAAGTTTGACTTTCGTACTGCAAAAATTACACTTTTAGTTACATTAAGGTAAAAAACTACTAACAATTTCAGAAACCGTTTTTGGCTATTACTTTATTGTAGCAGCGCTCCATGTGCTTTAAACACGTTTTAACTGCTATTTCATGTCCACATGTGATACAATATATGATTCCGTCTTCCTCCTCTTCATCGTCAGCATCTGGATCAACAGTTAACTGTTGAACGTGTTGAACATGCCGGTCCAATTCCTACAAAGTATTTTGAAATTAGATGTATATTTCTTTTAACGTTTTAATTAATTAGTTGGTATTTATCACACTTACTGCTCGTTTGCTTTCAAGCTCTGTTATTGCTGTGCGAGTCTCATGCTGCTTTCGGCGTATATCTTCCATTTCTTTTTTATTATGCTCTTCTGCTGTACAAGGACTCAAATTCCATTCCTGTATTCTTGCTGGTAATATCTGAAACGTGTCATTTTTTCTTATTTTAATATAAATTTCACACAACCTAACCTAGTGCAAAACTTCAATCGTCCGCTAAGTAACGAAAATTTTACTTACACGATACAATCGTTCAGTCGCCAATTTAACACCGCATTCGTCACTACAATATTTGGAACCTTTACGAGCAGAATTTACGCAGTCAAGCCCATAGCACTGGATCCATTCTTCCTCAACTTCCAACTCTTCTCGTTCCGAATGTTCAGACGATGTCGGCTCTTTCTGAATTCGTCCCTTTTTACGACTCTTTCCTTTCGTAGACTGAGATTGTTTCCCACCTTTTTTCTGTTGTTTCTTTTTAAAGAACAAAAACACCAATTACATATATGGTCATTCAATTTATCAACCTTTAAATTAAATTATAACAAACATTTTTCTTATATTGAAAAAAGAGGTTTTAAAGAAAATTCTATCTTACTCCTGATGAAGATTTGCTGCGAGCATTCGAAAGCTTTGTGTACAAAAAAATCTACGTTTATCCATCAGTTCGCAATAAAATATTCCCTAAATAGATTATCTTTAACCTTGCTCCATAGAACTTACTCTTCCTTTCTTAGAAGGTGTTGTTTTCTGTTGACGAAGCTTCTTTGGACTAGGAATCCAATCATCTTCTTCATCTGTTCCGTCTATTTGACGCTCAGAGAGTACTGGATGCGGTTCGCTTTTTAGGTTTTGTTTTTCTTTTTCACCATCCTAGAAAGCACATAATATCATACAACAGTCTACCAATAAATAGTAAAAACATAAACGTGTAACAGACACTGACATTTTCTATGCATTCTCTTTTTCGGCATGGCTTACGATCCATTGTGCCATGTTTTTGAGCTTTTTTGCATCTATCACATTTCCCACAGTTGAGAACAGTTAAGCAACCGGAGCAACTCCCACATCCAGCAATACGTTCGTACTTTTGAGCATTATCGGCTAAAACAGATATAATTTGATTTATGTTAAAATAGCTCCATTACAAACAAATTCATTTTAAAAAATTCTTTGGACTAAAACCACGAACCAGCAGAAGACGTAGGTTCCGAACTCTTTTTTGGTCTTCCTGGCTTTTTCTCATGCTTAGTCTTATCTTTTCGGGCTACCGTACTACTTGTTTTAGATTTTTTGTACTCAATTTCGAGGGAAGGATTTTTTTCCATGCATGGTGGACAAAAGTAAGACTTTATTTGTCTTGACTCTGACTCCGTAATGTTTATACAGTCTCCATGATACCATTCTTCGCAGTAATCACACGCTCTATTTAATAGAAACAAAATAATGAGGCTCTTCTAACTTGAAATCAAAAGTAAGATGGTACATTAAATTCATACATCATAAAACGCGTCGAGTCGGTGGATCTGCAAATGCAGTAAACATCATTTTGTTTAAGAAGCGTGGCGATTTTTGATTGACGTTCAGGTAGATCGAATTGTTTCGCAATATCTCGCTTCTGAAAAAGCAATAACAATCATACGCATATTATAAGTACAATTTATTTGTTTTAGGATTTCAATTATTAAAAAAGTAAAATGGCGATTTAAATTACAGAGGTGTCCTTGTACGCCATGGCAGAGCAAGGCCAAGCCTCCAACAATGGCTCAACTGGAACAAGTTTAACTTTCCAAGCTATTTATTTACTAGGCAGTAGCATAGGGTTTATTCGTATGACTGAAACCCTTGGGCCTCACGCTGAATTCGACGATCGTCTTAAAAGTGGTACTCCTGAAACAAATTAAATAATACTGGGTTTATTACACTAAATAATGGATAGAAAACCTTGTCCGACTCCTTTTTTAACTTAAATGCTATATAGTTATTGAATGGTAAGTGAATCAAGCAAATAATAAAGCACATCGCAGGTAGATATTATTCATACATGGAATAAAGGAGTGAAAGTAGGTGAGGTACAATCTAGTAACCTCGATGAATGTTTCGTTTTGTATGAATGAATACAACTTAACTTAGGTAACACATGCATTTACTCCTTAGACATTTTGTAGTGAAAGCAAATTTTGAAAAGTGGAACAACATGACTGGCTAATTTCCGTTGTTCAACAGAAGAAAACCACATTATAGGAATTAGGATCAATAGGTGCA
Organism: Isotoma decorata; assembly: GCA_034698605.1. NCBI lineage: Eukaryota > Metazoa > Arthropoda > Collembola > Entomobryomorpha > Isotomidae > Isotoma > Isotoma decorata. Next base: position 18,463 of record JAQGBU010000373.1, read on the forward strand.
GTGGCAACCTCAGCTATCGAAAATAAATATGAATAAAATCCTTAAAAAAATTAATAGAAATACATGGTAATCAAATGGTGGAGAAAGGATTCTTTCCAACTCACAAATCCAAAAGGAGCGAGTGAGAGGTCATAAATATCGTAATGAACTACTTGAAGTGAACTTAATGAGGGGATCGCGTGTAGATAAGGATTTCCTCAAGGTCCTCTAAAATGATTCCGGTGGCCTCCAATCTTCTTGAGTCACATCAAACCCAACACAATGCACAACATAAGATGTTAGTAACCAAAATCATAAACAATACGACAACAGCACAATACAACGTTACATTTTAAGTGACGATCATACAATATATAGAAATATACCGGGTTGGAGCTGACCCAATCCTAACACAGCTGACTTCCGGTTTCAATCAATCGTACCAGCCCAACTTTGCCAGCTTCTTCTTACTTACGATTAGTACACTTACTTTAAACGTGCTCGCAACTACCTTGACACAACCACCCTCTTGTTCACTTTACATGTTTTCACTCTCAAAGCTAACTTCAATAAGAGGAGGGCTGTAGTAGAAGTACATCTGATTTACAATACCTTTCGGGGTATGAGTAACTGTTTTCTCCTGCGTGGTGGGGAGGAGTAAAAGTCCCTGCTTTCTTTATCACAAAAAGCAAGTAGTTTAACAGCTCTGGTTGTTGGTTGTAAAATCATGAGTATTACCCATTACTACCCTCTATTTGGTTTCAATCTTGTTGTAAGGTATGGAATTCCTTAATAATAGTTGTGTGGTAAAATCTAGAGCTCTTATTAGTTACTAGTAGTGAAATAAAATACCCTCTATTAAATTATACAGTAATAAGGGTCAATAGTGGAGAAAATTGAGGACAAGTAAACCCCCTGATCATGAATGGCGGAGATCTTGAGATGAGATGAACTCATTCAAAAAGTAGGTCACAGGACTGTGAAATGTGGAGTTATGGGCCACACGCTTACTAACCAATTTGATTTCTGAGGAATACGACCTGAACATCGTAGTCAGAAAGAACTTGTACGAGCTAGCTTACGAGACCTAAGCGTGAAAAGCTAAAAGGTTCTTCTCCCCTTACCACGCTCACATCTGTCAGACCGTCAGTAGTCAGTCAGCCTTACTCTTACTCACAACATCCTGAGAAACCCAATCAATTCCATCCTATCACACCGTTCTATCAGTAACAACTTTCTCCAACTTTCTCTCTTTTCAATTAAGTAATCAACATCAAATTTCATCTTTTGAAGATAAATTATAAACTTGCTGAGTGAAATCATTCAAGTCATAGTTTTCATCATTCCGTCAGTGAAAGTGATAGTTATGTAAATATACAATTCGACCGGTGTCTGGTTGAAAAACTATCATATCGTTGTTATTCAGTGTACTATGGGTGGTGGTAAAAAAGACATGGAAGGTGGAAGAAAAAGTGTTAACGGTTCATACGATCCCAGCGGAAGAAAAAGCAGGATTCCGGCTGCTTATCCTGTGACAATGGTATTTAGATATTCCAAATAATTCTTAAATGAAATTTGCAAATGTACATGTTACTTTATCCTATTACACTGCATGTAGCATCAATGATCCCACTTAAAGTTGATTATAAATGTGGATCTAGTTAATGATTAAAGAAACTTTCTCTTTTTGCAGCTGGTGGACTTACAAGTGTACGTCGTCCCAAGGGAGAAATGGGTACTTTCCCGGCGACTGTATAGACACAACATTGTTGAAGAGGGAATTTCGCTCGGCTTTGTCAGGTAATTCCGAACCAAATACTACTTGCATGAAGTATAAATTGAAAACGTGAAGCATTGTAGTCAAAATAGTAACCGAAATGAGGTCGAAGGTCGATTGATTTGAGAAATCTTTGTGTCTGTTTGGAAGACAATGAGGTAGGTTGTAATTACCTTGATCAGCCTTATTTTACATTTTCATTGAGAATTCATAGGATCATGTGCTCTGTCCAAACATCTATTTCTACACAATAAGAACTTTGAAAGAAATGTAAATGCATGTAACAAATGCTTTGTTCCCAGCATACTAGCAATGCCACGTATTCCTTAAAAGTTGCGTGTTTATGCTAAGCATTCATTCAAAACTATAAGAAGAGGTGAAAGAGCAAAAAAATCTTTTGTGAAAATGCAGTCTTTTGATAAATTGTTCATAACCACACAGTAAACTTATATTCCTGTATAATATTAGTATCACTTGTATATTTATATAATTTGCTGCTCAAATGGATTTTTCGTTCAGACATTATATACAAGCATCAACCTACCGGTTGGTTTCGGATGATTAATGTCAATCAATGAAACCTTGTCAATGAAGGTTGCAAGTCTACCTTGAGGTCTGAAATCTCTTAACAATTTTACACAATAGACTTCTGAGGCAAATCAATCTATCATGAATCCTAAAACCAATTAATAACCCAATACAAGCTGAGGATGTAACCTTCATTTACTTCCTTTTGTAAATAGGTCTGCATCATCATTCTGTTTAACAACTAAGTTTGCCTCAGTATGAATTTCGAACATGATATAAGGGACTAATTCTAAGGACAATATATAGAAACAAGCTTAGTTAGGGAAAGAATTATTCGTATTACATATAGTCTAAAGTTTGCCTATGGCTATCGCTGTCTGAACTTTCCCTTTCTTTTGGTACATTTGTTTGCCTTCAAGAATGACCAAATCCAATTTCCGGCATTGTTAATTAAGAAAAGCCGATTACATATTTCCATCAACAACTTTGTTCAAAATGTGCTTATGATCTAATTTCCAATTATCAATTAACGATCGACATTCTAACTGACTGCAATTTATATAATTGTAGAGTTTTACCCCAACTCAGTATACACAATCTTCGACGGGAGCTACAATTACAACTTGGACCTGATGTAATTCCAAGGGATTTTATTTTCATCAGAGCGGTTGGAAACATTTTTATACAGGTAAGCGTTTCATTTGAAACAATTCTGAATCATCATTATTTTCATTATCCATATTATTAACTTTACATTAGGTTTAGCAATACAGTAAATTAAGAGGAACTAAAAGTGAAAAGAAACCCTCTCTCCATTTGCATTAAGTCAGTCGGATTCAGCCATGTTTGATTTACTTTCACCCATTTTCTCCATTCCTCTTTCATTCCCGAGTTACATTTTTTCTATGCAATACCGATTTGCTTGCCATAATGTAAGCTCAGTTGGTGTTTACTCCTAAGGTATAGAATGGGGAAAAAATATTATATGTGGAAATGATACACATTAGTGTCACTAGCACACGCCCTAGCTTGTAATTTTACCCTAATCGAATATGACTGCTAAAATAAAACTTGCATAGTAACTCAGGTCGACAAACTTATAAAAAAATGAAATAATATGTATGGTTAATAAAATACAATGATTTATCAAAGAAAAAACTTACCCCTTATCTTAAATAAGTTATCAACGTTTTATGTCTACTGTTATCACAACTCTTAAGCGTCGACTGGCGACTTAATCGCAAAGCTAGGAATTCTAGAGATTCTAGATTATAAAATACAATTGCTAAAGCATTCGCGTCATTAAGATCTCTACAAAATGGAGCTATGAGAAATTAAGGGGGAATTCTTTTAATTTTCAGCTTAAACCGAAGCAAGAAATTGAGTTGAAAGTGAAGAATTTTATTCCGCCTTTCTCGGTAGAACCGGAAATCTATCTATTAGAAGTTCTACCTAACGAAGATCCGCGGATGATCAGTCCTCTACCTCTGCTTTTACGAGAAGATACGCCGCCTCATATCTGCCATGATCTCTGTCACCATAGTCTTGCTCGTAAAAGTAATAATTTTCCTATAATTTTTTCCCCTAATTGCATGCTCCCATGGATGTTTTTTTATGATGTGTTAACCTAAAAATACAATGGTAATATTGAAGGTACGCTTTTATATTAATCATGTGTTAGTGAAAAAAATGAGGCAATGCGCAAGAAATTAGAACAAACTATTTAAGACCTAACCATTGATCTTAAAGAGAAAATAGAGCAAGTGCTTTTCAGAGTAAATCAAAATAGCCATGAATTATGTCATAGAAGGTTTCACAAAACACGCCATATTTCTATACGATTGAATAGATTAGAAAGTTGGCCAAGCTCTTAGAGTTGAGACATGCGTTTAGACCTTACTACACAAATATTAAAAGGGATCATGTCGTCGACTCAAGAGTGTGAATTATTGTAACACAGAACTGATTTTAGCTACCTTTTCGAGTTCTCTTGAATACTTTCCATGCTTTGACGCTTGACAGTTTACTTCAGTTTGTTCCTTTGTCACCCGTCGTCAACTTCAACATTTGAGTCCCGTCTCAAATGGACACAATCCTACACCCTAAGTGAAAGTGGACTCTACTACGACGTGGAATAGTAGTTGGCTTAAAACAACGCTGGTGTCACTAAAATGCTCGAAATCAAGTGGAAAGACACAGGACAAGCAATTGTTTCTCCTTTTGAGATTAAACGCTAATATTCATTCAAATTTTAATTAAATTTTCGAAAACTACTCCTTTCTTTAGTGAAAAAAGTTTCGATTTAATTTTTTCACCATGAATATCACGATAATTTTACCTGCAGTCCAAGTTATTAAGAGAGATGACTCTCCTCAACCAACAACCCCATTCCCACCCGTCAGTATTACACCATCACCAACGCCTTATAACCCAATGACACCTTATTCTCCATCTCCTTCAGAATATAAAGGCATCTTAGAACAATATCAACAAGATATTGCTGGAGAAGGATCAAAATCTCGAGCAGACATTGTAGCCCGACAAGCAGCATACGATTATGAGAATGAAGTGTTTGAATCACCGACACCAACACCTTCTCCAACTGTTACAACAGCAAATACTTCAACTAAGTCATCTATACCAAGACCTTTGGTACGCCAGAAGTCTATTCACCACATCGAATCTATTGAAAATGAAGAGACAAGTGATTCAAAAAGTATTTCTCGGAATCAGACAACTACTACTGAAAGTCCTTCTTCAGCTGATACCGTAAGAACAGCGATTCGCATCGATTCAGAAAATGAAACCGGCGATGCAACTTTGGATAAAAGCTTGGAATCGTTAAGTCAGACTGGGTGAGTAAATTTTTTATTCTCAATAAATTTATTTGAGATTTTATTTCATAATATTTTATTCCTTTCTGGATGGATGTTATAAAAGCTAAAATATTAAGAGTAATTATTCATGTCTCAGGGATAATGTGTCTGAAACTCAAAATGAAGAGTCAAAAGAGACTGAACAAGAGACTGAATCAAAAACTCAAACAATGCATAGTGAAAGCATAATCTCAGATAGAACAGTAAGTACCCATTCTACCAAAGAAACTCACGATGAAGAAGAGATTACAACTACCCACACTATAATCTCCGAACATCAGGAAACACAAAAAGAAGTTGAAACTTCCGATAAAGAAACTGTAGTCCAAACTGCTTCTGAAGAAACAATTAAAGAAAACCTTGTAAATACAGATAAAGAACCACAAGAAACTCAGGATGCAAAAATCGATGATGATATCAAAGGTAAGGAGTTCGAAAACATTCAGAAACCTCACGAAACCGTTGATGGTAAAACCTCAGAAAAGGAAAACGATAAAGTTCCTAAGATTGACAGTTCCGAAGATACTGGTATAGAGACTTTGAAGGAGGAAAACTCATCCAATACTCAAGAAGCAATGACCACTACAAGAGATCAAACAACCCATGAAGTAATTGAGAGTCATTCAGAAATAATTAGCACAGACACTCAAGAAGTAACTATACGTATCACGGACGACTCAGTGACCATACGTGTCACTGATGATCCAGGAAAGACATCTCAGCCAGATCCAGAAAATAGTTCAACTACTGAAAAGCATGAACATGGGGAAAGTGAAACGAAACACCAGACAAATACTAAAGTCATAAGTGAAGAACACAAAAGCGAAGAAAAAACAGACATCAAAGGAAACGATGAATTTCAAAATCATTCGTTACCGGCATTACCACCTTTATCGGCTAAAGTTCCTGAAAAGTTTAAATCGAAACCTCAGACTGATTCTACCGCAATAGTAAAAACTAATGATGGCGAAAATCAAAAGACAATCAAGCCCAAGTCCTTCCGCGATCCTCGCAAGCCTGCTTTGTACCCTCAGCGAATGACTAAAACAACAATAGCCCGACAAGCTTTAGCTCGTGAAAAGCGTCGAGTTTACGTTGAAGAAAGAATTCAAAGTTATATCAAGAGTTCACAAGTATCAGGTTCTCACTCAACAAAACCATTAACTCAAGCCAGAAGTCATCAGGACATAATTCATGAAAGCATTGAATCAGGCGGATATGAGAGAAGAAGGCTGGGAAACGGCTTGGAGAAAGGAGTTGGGCTTTCTCACCAAGCAAATTTTAGTGAACTTTCTAATACTCGATTGCACAAACTTGACCCCCTTCAATCACTCCCGGACATAAATGCACTAAACTATAATTATAATCGTAACACTTACTCATGCAATAAGCGATCACCACCCCAAACGCTTAGTGCAATATCAGTGATAAGACCTCCTTATTCATACTCGTCTTCATTTGCGATGACTGACGCTAATGTACCTGGTAGAAGTCACTCAGATATCACTTCGCAAGCAACTTTCGAATCTGAATCTCACAATGGTGGCATATACGTGGATTCTAATCCTGAAGCTACTTCCAACTATTGGAAAAATGTGTCAGAGCAGGGCTTCTACTACTCTTTTCGAGTACGGCAATCAGGTACGGTACAAATGATAGACAGAGCTGTGCAGACTGGAGAGCAACCTCAAAGCTACTTACTAGATTTTTCAAGAAAGTCTGATGGTTCATACTATTTGAAGAGTAGTAAGCCTTTGCCTCAAACCCCTGACTACATGCACTTGCCTCCAATTAATCGTAAGTTTGGGCTCTCACATCCCCTCCCAAACTAGAAGTAGGCCCATCGACAAAAATTGCAATAGAATAGAGATAAGTTTCATTGTTTCTATCATTACTTTCTCCGTACTTTACCGCGTATACTTTATCTGTTCATATTATTTTCGTCAGCTTAAACACACTCATAAAAGTAACATCCATGTGAAATCCATCGTACCTAGTACCTATAGTCAAGGAGAATTAGACGTAGCATAGTGGAGCTTTTGAATCTGTACCTAATTTGTAGGAGACAAGATTTTAAGAGATATAACTGAAACCGTCCAACTTCGACATGATGCGGAACTCAGGCGAGCAGAGCTGATCCAACGGGCAAATGATCTCCAATCCTTGGTCAAGGAGAAACGAGACAAAATTAATCGAGTAAGATTTCATTCTTCTTTAATATTTTAAAATGCTTGAAGGACTGTTGTAAAGTAGGTCAAACACCTTGCATGCTAATACCTTATCTCAAGATCTTAATCACTTTCATACCCAAACCCTCACTCCATCATAGATTTCATGCAACCTTCCTTTCTCCATATATCAAGTCTAAATAAGCTTGAATTACTAATGACTGAACCTAAATTATAAGTCTTTGAGTCAGAATCACAATAATTCATACGGTGATGCATGCACTAGCCACATTCCAAACAGCTTAACCCCATTCAGCTGACCTACTAATTACAATGACCTACTACGGGAAGGTGGTCAAGGTTTATCCAATTACCTCTAGTAAGGGTAGGTTTTCACTATAATTTTATTAGCCGTAAACTTATAATAATAAAGAGAATATTCGTTTACCACGTTTTTATAGTTATTTCTTAAAATAATCTTGGAATGAATTTTACCTGTTTTCATTTTATAGCCATAACATTTTTGTAGCGTTTTATTATTACGAAATTAAATCGTAACCTAACAATACTTTTTAATTTAAAATTCGACCTAATTAAAAAACTATGAAATTCTGAAACTCTTTGTAAAAACGCAGAGACATGAATTCTGGCACAAAAAATACATCGAAGAGTCGTCAATGACTCGTCCATTGGAAGCTGCTTGCAACTCACTACGGTCTGAACTGAACACTGTGCACAGAAGACTCATTGCCCACTTGGAAGGGCGAGATCTACCACTTCGACTTCGAGATGGACCGTCCAAAAAAGTATGCTTCACTTACTCTTTCAATATTTCCCTATGATTCTTTATTTTTCAAAAATAAATATGCAAACAAAAGGGGGTCGGAAAAATGCTACCAAACTTTTCTATTTAGATTTGTTCCAACATAAGTTTGATTTTCTACATTTCCTATAGAAATCCTACAGATTAGCTGACTACAAGCTCCTATTTGTTTTGGTAATTTTCAGGCAAATTACAAGATAATGGCAGCCAGATTACAGCACGAAATTAAGGAGTTACAACAAAAGGCGAAATCTGCAAAACTCAGGCTAGAATCGGAGATAAAGGTTTGTCACTTGATAAAACATATTTCATTGTTAATAAGTTATAACTGAATGAGTAACAGATAATTAAACAAAAAGAGGGAAAATATTAACTGATTTGTGCTATCTTAACAGCTCAAGGAGCAAGCCGAAAGAGAGGTTCGAGACATAAGAAATGACCTGGCTCATAAGAAAGTGGTGATGTCTTTGGCTAGATCTCAAATTGGGACACTTCCTGCTGCACATGCACATTCAAGAGGATACGACACTCTAGTCTATTGATAACACATAGGCCCATTAATCAAAGATATAGATGTTTCAGCTTTTTTGTACAGATTAACATCACTGTACCCAATCCTGATTATAATCGTAGTACTATCAATTCGGATTGATTTTATTTGCAAGTTTCTAGTTATCAAACTCAAAGATTAAGAGAAACCACCAGTAGAAACTAGAAAGTCATCATACATATTACTAATCAGATTATTATTGTTACATGCAACTGAATAGATATTACGGCATTAAAACGATAGATAACCTTAATATGGATAAGCTCAACCCTGTAGAGCTCAAAGCTATAACGGATGGAGCTGTGCTAGCGTTGAGAATTAGGAGCAACGCATCATCTGAAAAACGAATGCATTTAGGAAAGTTCGTAAGATTTGGTATATGTCGATGAAATGATAAGTTAAATTTGTACATAAGTTGTATATAAGATCACGGTTTATACTTTGTGAAGTTTAAACTCTTTATTATGTAATCATCATGAGATTTTCTCATCCTATCAATCCCGATTCGAGATTAACTCCATTTGCAATAACAAAGACAGAGAGTTTGCAACAGGTTTGTAACAATTTACAGCGTTCCTTAATCCTTAATTACTGCAGCGTTGGACAGAATGGATTGGGGTCTTATTTCATGCGAAGGTTTGACACGAGATCAAACCTTTCTGCACTGAACAAATCATGACCCTGAAATATAGGTTTAGTTTCACTACCAATGACGCCACGACATCACCTTCTACTAGGTCAGTAAATGGAACCAATTCCACTACTGTGAACATTTTATAATGACTTTGACTTCGACCACGCTTTACCCAAAATATTACCATTCGAATTTAACTCCGCGTAGTTTCTACCTCGCTTATTACTTGCAATTTCGTTTACTAGTATCTTTTTTTAAATGTCCCAATCCTTCTATATATTCTTGTGACCTTTACATTTAACGTTCACGTTCATTCCTTCCCTCTTCCAAAACGGACCTTTCACGACGAAGACCCCAGGCAACCCGTAAATTTTATTTCTTTTGTTTGTAAATGGAGATCAATCAATTGATAATGCTTCCGTCCAATTACTAGACAGATTTTAAGAGATGAATATTTTTGAAAGTGACATGAGATGGCAGGTGTTTAAATGCAGTTGACATATGAGATGACTAAAGTTAAATATGATGTTTACCTTCCTATTAGATGTAAATGTCTAGTAACTTTAGTTAATGTTAAGATCCTTATGATCTACGATAGATAGTACACATACAATAGACATCGAACCTGCCAGTAACTCAGTGTTTTATAGAATACTATTTAAACAACTATTATTATAGTTTAATCTTTTGTTTTGTTAATCACCGAAAGATGACTTAACAGTTTTAAGATTTCAAAGAAAATGAATTTAATTGAATATATTATTTCGATAGGTGCATAAACCTTATTTTATTATTAGTACTGAATTGGTGTAAATATTAAGTATTTTAAATTTTAAATCACATCAAGTTTAGATAATTTAGTTTGTACTAATCCAGTTGACTATTAATTTTTAAGAGCTGATTAATAATAAGTAGCTAACATTAGGATATTATATTTATGTGGCAGAAGAATCATTACTATAATTAGATGAAGTACTGAAGGAAAATTAACTAAACAAAAACATATCAACCAACATTCCACCCACTCACACAAAACACAATTACAGGTCCACCTAAGTTATCTAAAACTTACTGAATAAATTGCAATTAAAATTGAATTGCAAATTATAAAGCTTAAATTCATGTTGCAAATAATATTCTAAACACATTCAAAATTGAACATTGTGTACCTAGATGATAATAAGCATTGTTAATGCTTGTGCAACTAATATGTGCTATAACGGAATTGGTTTAATAAAGTTGAGAGAAGTTCAATCCATTTCACTTATTATCATGATATGCATAGACAACAAATTGTATCTTCGGTTATTTCGATATTTCAATATTTTTGAAGACGTATATGCTGACATTTTGTCTCAATATCCCGTTCTGTTTGTACATCATGTAACTCATATAGATTACTATAATTAATAATTACTCATCTAAGGGTCAACATCGGAGCGTGTTGAATGCATTATACTGACCACAGTCTGAAACCTAACACCATTATGACGAAAAGTGTTATAAGTCATTCATACAAAATTCAAAACTGTGTGTATGTAAACCCAATAAAATAAGCAACATCTTTCATATCCGATCAATTTTGAACTTAACAAGAAATTAAGCCAAATGACTCATTACACAAAAAATTTGCTTACATTTTAAATTAAAAAGCTCATTATACCATACCATATCTCGTAGACCATTTACAGGGAGGTTCTGAGAAAAATCATCAATCAAGGGTTAACAGGTACCTTCGGATTCTGCAAAAAAAAATAATTCAAAAGTTTGTGAGACATGATAAATAACTCTATTTTAACAGATGCCGACATTCCATCATTACAAAAAAAATGTTTAACTAATAGAAGAGCAATTTATCCGTACGAAAAAAACAATTAAAGTAGACAGAATGGATTGGGTAATCGTCTATGATAAGGAAAATTTATGATGGAGTCAGACAGTCAGATACTACAGGCGTAAGCTAGTGCATAATCACTTAATCCCTGAATTTTAGGTGTCAAATTTTCTAGAAACAAATAATTTAGTGTATTAATTAGGATGACCAGCGATCACGACGAAAAAACGGACACTTTTAGTAACACCCTTTTAAATACCGTATTGCACATTTTAAACCCCCTTCTCGATTTACTCCCTAATAGCCACCACTACGCCATGGCTAGTGCAGGGGTTACAAATTGTTTTCTTTGAAATTTTGCATAGATATGATTAATAACCCTGCCTATATTCTCGTCGTTTTTAGAGATTCGAAGCAATTAACTGCCCAGAGTTTTTAAACAGGGAATTCGATACCTGTTTTTACATTTTAATAAATAATATGGACTTGGAATTCTTAAACTAAACACTAAAAACAATTGGAAAAGAACTATACAACTAATCTATACAAAAATTTGGTTTTATATGAGGAATCATAATATCTATTCGTAATATTTATTATGAATAATAAAATACCGTACGATGAGTATTAAATGACCTGATGTCCGGGAGTAGGGAATTTAATGTTTAAATGTTTTAGAATTAGTGATGTGATAATAATACACCCGTTTGCCTGAATACTCGGTCTAGGTCTAGTCCGTGTTTTTTTTAAAAGTATGGTTTTAAAATTTCAATTAAAACCCGGGACGCTTGCTTTTCACTTATCAGAAACTGGGACGATTACCAGAAACCGGAACGATTATCAGAAACCGGGACGATTATCAGCAACTGTTGACTATGAACTGGAACTTAAGTAAGGCAAGGTTGTGAAAACCGGTCCCGGGTAAACCACAGATGGTCACCCCTAGTATTTGTACCTAAGGGTATTACGAACGTACTTTACACCTTACGTTACGTCCCACCAAAAGTCGTCAAATATTCTTGGAATTTAGTTTGCCACTGCCAAGATGTGTTTATCTTGGACCGGATTTTGTTCAAACACGTCTCAAAGAATTATAAAATCTTTATTGAACCCTCTGACTCAAGTTCAGAATTGGAATTACTAAAAATTGAAAGAAACCTAAACGCTCCTTATATGAAACTTCCGAACTTGAGCCAGATCGAGAGTAATAATGGTCCATTGTCAGACTCATTTTCCTCACCATCTGCAAGAATTAATATTGGTAGTATAATTATGAATTGATTAGTATTAAATTGCCTTTGCCCACTTAATCCATTTTGTGCTCATAATTTATGGTGAGAAGGCTAATTAATGCATAATATGAAATTACTTATATACCATACTTTGAGCACTTGTTGATTATAATGCTTTAGTACTTTTGATTTGACTCAATTTGGATTTAATATTTTTATACTGCAACTTCAAATCAATTAGAAGTTAAATTGTTTAATATACGACTCAAGACCCAAGCATGATGCATGAAACAACTAACAGGACTAACGTTTAACCAAAAGCAACTTCAAAACCCTTAAATACTTTATTGTTTATTGTGTATTGTCATAGATGATGGGACACTAAAACTACACTGAACCTTGAAAGTTGAAGGTCATAAATGTCCCATACATGGGTAAATTACTGTCAAGTAAGTATGAAGTAGTCAAAGAAGTGGACACAATGAACGTTTTGAAATAACTAACTAACCTTCTGAAGCCTTGATTGTAAATTGGCACTTAGCTATTGTGTACTGACACTAATTCATCAACTATGCCCTCAGCCCGAGGTAGTTCCAGTCAGTTGTGAGTTGTCTGTCAGTGAACTGAACCAATTTTTACTTCCGCACACACAACCAAACAACCAAACAAACGTACTACAAAAATTACCGAAATTAGCTTCACACATACACCAACAAACAACCCACGTGGCCCTTTGCCAATTCTGTCTACTTAAAACATAAACGTTGAAGGTAATAAAAATTAAATACAAAAACAAAAAAAAGTTTTATAAACTTTCAACTTTGAGCTTTGTTTGTACTTCAAATACATAACAAATACAAAATATTATACAAAACACACTTCCTTAAAATCTACTAGCCAACTAGAAAAAACTTACAATACACATTAATTCCAAAATTCCAATACTTTTCAATCTGCCGATTCACGAATATCGAAATTTAATCTTCTTTTAAACTCGGAACTTTCCAAAATTATTTTTATTTTTATTTATCTTCCTTCCACGAACTTGTTTCCTTTTTCATTTTAGCTTGTTTTAATTTGTGTGACAAATGTGTTTTAGCGCCCGTGTCTACCAAAAAAAGTAATAAGTGTCGGGCAAGGGGAGAAATACCCTGGTGAAGAAGAACCACAAATCTTAAGATTAGTATTGAAGTTGGAACATCCTAGCTCGTTGTTACGAAATAGGGGAAAAAGTACGGTAGAGCTACACTTATTTCCCATCATCACAATCATCCCATATTACTCACACTGTTAATGGTAAAAGCGGCTGAAAGCGGGATAATTTACCCTGAATAGAGACCACAGTAAGTAAAGTAAGTACACAAGTCCCATAATAAGTACATATTATTATTATTAAATTACTTAAATATTTAACATTTTAGTTATAAATTGTTCCTCACTCTCTTTCTGTATGTGCTAGACAGCAGAGTAGTGTCAACTCCCTCGGATATTTATTTATTTATACTATTCACTATTTTATTTATTATCGTGTACTTTAGCTTGAAAAATTTATAATGTTTGTTCACGTATTCAAATACAAAATATCATCATCACCATAATAAACAATAATTTGTAATTAATCATAACTCATAAGTTACAGTTGCAGTTATCTAATTTGCTGATTACTCTTCTCGGCCTTCAACGTCTTTCATCTTTACCACTTTAACTGGTACGTCCTACATCCTAACAGTCTTGTGTATAATTAAGTGATAATTTATGAATACATTAATTAAGATTTAAATCCGTTTATATGTTATTTGTTATAGTTAGATTCTCAGAGGCAGTTAGTAATTTGTAAGTCTAGAAAGTGACAAGCAGTACTCTTCTAGACATGACTCACTCAGAGACTCCGCTTGAAAATCTAAAGATGGAAGGTTACAATATTGGGCCAGCCCCACTTGGCCCTGAACCATCCCTGAAAATTCTAGGGATGCTTTTTAGGGATATTACCACTTGGCCCTATTTTTTAGATTTT
>JAQGBU010000374.1:0-32843 GCA_034698605.1 Isotoma decorata
TTGTGAAAAGTGCTCCACATTTTCTCCTGATGAAGACCTAAAGGTCGAAACGTCGAAAAATAAAAAGGACCAAATTCTAAACCACCCCCACCAAGTGAGTAAAAAATTCAAACTTATTTACACATAGGGAGAACCAATGTCAAAGAGAAAGCATTGGGGATGTTCAAGTGAGATTGAAACAAAAAGTGATTCCATGTCAAAGTTTCTTTAATAGGCCAATTAAAGTATTGCAAAATATGCTATCAACTGCTTTCTCTTGGAATTTTTTTTATAAGTTGAAACCGAAAGGAAGTTTTACCAATTTCGTTCAGGACTGGTATTTGGTTTGCAGTTAGTAGCTAACTGCGTAATGTTATAAATTAACTCATAATTTCTTAATTTTTTAATGGAAGAAATGTTTATTGTAATGCAAATTCCTATTATTTTCTTAAATGGAGATATAGAATTGTTTGATATTGGAATTTTACACATTTTGTACACATGTATTACGGTTTTCCATTTAAAAAAATGTTTTGCTAAAGTATTTTGATAATTTATTTAGTGTAGATGGATAGAAACCAATTTGCATAGTTCCTAATTTTTAATTTTCTCACAATAAATCTATTCATATTATACATAAAACAAAAATATAACTACTAAGAAAATAGTTGAGAATAGTCAGAAACCAAAAATACAAAATTAAATACGAATTTACTAACTCAACCACTTTACCACTTGATGAGATACACATTTGTATATGCAGTTCAGTTCATCTTTAGTGTAAAAAAACGTCTTTAATATTTTAATGCATCTCTTCCTCAAATTAATTTCGACAATTGGGTAAAGATTTCTGAATCTCTGTATGATTTTTATTACTAAACTTTTAAAATCTTGACTCGGGGGGACGGGCGGATGGGGGTAATGTCGTTTCGGTTAATTTATGAGTTTAACCTGCATTACATGGACAGAAATTACCTAGTGAGAAAATATTCTGTAAGACTGAATACTAGGAAAAGTTGCAAACTGTACAAACCAGCAGCTTTCTGGTAAATGCATGAACTAAATTTACCTCAATGTAAAGAACATTCAAAAGAAAATTTTTGTAAAAGGAAAATTGGATTTACACTATAAAACGAGCCCTGACTCACTACTAATTTTTCTTTTGTTATTTAAAAAAACCTCTTGCATAACATCTATGCATTGCTCACTATCTATTCAAAATTGTATAAGGAATGGTTTTGAAACCACTTCGCATAATAGCAATTTTACCGTCCCACACTTATATCTTATAACATTGGATGAAAATGCATTAATATGAAGCACCCTTGCAAAACAAATGGAACTTGAGATTTGAGAGACTATTGCGTAATCTGGATCTTGAGTGTGTGGACTCGGAAGTAGTGAAAGTGATATTGGATAAACTAACACCATCATTCTCAAATTTCAAAACGGAGCATCAAATTTCCACATTTTGTGTTATTTCGTCCTTCAGAAGGGCCCTTACCAGTTCACCACCACCAAAATTTGATACGTTCCTCTGTTTCTCGTTGGAATTAGGGTTTTACTCATCAAGAACACTATGCAAGCTAAACAAGTTAAGATTTTCTGTTTAGTGAACATCAATCAACCTTAAGAAAGGATAGTTAAACTTATTATGACTCATTTTAAAACAAAAACGTCTGGTCGCTGGTGCTCAAGAACTCATCTTTCTAGACAACAGGTATAGGGTGTTGTTTCTTTTGATGACAGAAATTTTAGAAATATAATTTAGAACTTAAGTAGGAATAGAAACTAAAATCGGACCGGACTCTTTTATTGCAACACTTAAGATTAGTAAATGTGCATTAAAATTTAAGGGTGATATTTAGGGTTGATATTAAGCTGGTAAAGGAACTTAAGACCAATTTAGATAAAGCTGTTTTTTCAAAGGTCATCCAAAATGTGTTCAGTCACAGTTTACATGTAGAAAAATAATCTTTTGTACAAAGAGCAGTTTGGGTTCAGACAAAGCCATTCTTATGAGTCAGATGTGATAGCCCTTTTCAACTTTATAAAAAAACGGATTTCATGTTGTTGTTTTATTATTATTATTATTCTAACCAAATTTCTCAAAACGAAGCCTTGCACCCTCCATGTGCAAGATAAGCTTAAACTGTTACATATGCTCATTTAAAAAAACTACATATCGGAGTCTCTTCCAGTCAATCCTTAAACATGTTCAAACCCAGGGCCAAAAACTTCATCGCAAATAATGATTTTAGGCAATTGTATCATTTACTTAAAATTACATATCTTACTCTGGTAAATGTTCCTTCAAGTGATTAATATTCATATACTTTGTAAATGTACTATTTATGTCAGACGATTTTTCCCTAGGTTACCAATTTTGATACAAATACCAATAACAAGTGTTTTGCCCATAACTCCATTAATCTGTTGCTTGAACGCCTAAATTATTTAAAAAAATGTTTGTCCTCCTTTTTTGCTTCTCCTTATCGACAAATAATGATCTAATTCTGTGAACTATATTCTCGTAATGACTAACTTTAGTATGGTATTAATCACAATCTTTGTCAAGCATAAATAGCCTTAGGCAGGAAGTTTGATTGAATACATCGATCTATAGAAATGAAACCTGGATTAACCCTTTTTAAACAATGAATTCCTTTGCAACTTTGTAAAAATTAAAACTTAAACACCAATGACGAATTTCTTTTATTTATGCAAGTTGCAGGTATGCATCCTCTAACTTTTAAATTTTACCATAATACTATCACTTTGTGGCATTTACTTTGCAGCTCACATATCACATATCTTGTGTAAAACAGCATTCACATTGATAAAACTCAACGTACTCATAAATCATTTATGCTTATTCTCTCGTTTGATGATTATTTGAAGTTGTCTCAAGATGAGGTTGAAACAGCACGGTTTTTATCAGAAGGATTGAAGAACACTCTTAAAACTATCGTTCAAAACTTTCGCACCCAGACCTGCATTTATTTTCAGTTTTATGGTAAATATTCCTTTACATTTTCTACAAAGTGCCCTAATTGCAAATCATTATAATCTCAATCAATTTTATAATCCTTTTTCATTCCAATGAATGAAAAAAAGTATAAAAAAATGAAACTTCGAAAGAACATAAGGTAGTAGTTGAATTGAGATCCGTACCCCCAAAGCTATGGTTTCAATTTTCAATTAATTATATTTTGCATCAAAGAAAACAAACGTACAGACGGAACTGAAATGTTCAGTTTTCTTCATCCAAAAAAAGTGAAAAACATCATCTCGTTAAATCAAAACACCAAAAATCGATTGAAAACTAGTGTTAACTATAAACAACTTGTTCAATTTGCTGTTCGGTTGTCTTTTAGTGTTAAATAGTTGAAGTCATTCAAGCGTAAACACTGTCATCTGAGCCTTATACGCATTTTAAGTCTAGTTATTTTGGTAGATACGAAGTCATTTCCATCCAACATTATGAGAACTCTTTTAGTAAGTATGAAGTACAATATACTTGAAGGAATGACAATCGCTGTTGGATTTTGTTGCCAAATGTTTTCCACCTACTGTAACTCATCTCATCCTGCCGGTCACCCACGTTTAGTCTTTAAAAAAAAGATTAACTTCATCTAGTTCAGAGTACTACTCTAATAATAGGGTTAGCTTTTTCCTAACTTTTACCATCAGCTAATTTAAAAATGAAGATTTACGTTGAATTAATAGGTACTGAATATTACATAAATGCTTTCAATAGAATGAACGTGGTATATGACGGTAACTAGGTAATCATTTCTGTAGTACATTATTTACTGTCCAAGGTAAATGTTCAGCCCGTTTTAATTTTAAGCCCATTTTGACCAGAATCTGCACCTCAACCTGAATAGTTTTTCTTACAAACATGTTTCAATTTTTAGCTCAAATTTTTCTGTACGTCTGTCTGTAAAAGTTTAAATTCGTTTCAAAAAGGTTCAAGCCCAATGGATTTTTTTACGAAGTTTGGGCCCCATTGTAAAGTTTCTTAACAAACGTGTAATGTTTTTAACAACCTTGGGTATTTTGAAAGCTGGAATATATTTACAAGCAAGGACATTTTTTTATACTGAAATGCAGGTTATGTTCTAAAGATCAAAACGGGCTGTAACATGCATATGATATCATTTGTCTAGCATTCTCTTTGGCGTCTCAACTTTTTCAAAGCTTAGGTCATGCAACTTTATGAGCAATGTTATTAAAAGACTTCTTTTAGCGATTCGGTGCGTACTTAGCAATAATGTTAAGCTCACAATATATAAAAACTCCATTAGATTTTTACAGTTATTCATAATATTATGTTCATTAAGTAAAGTGGGTGTGAATGGAAAATGTGAAAGTAGAGGCAGCTATGCTACTTAAAGACAGCAGAGGCGAAGTAAATGGAAAAACTTTCGTCAAAAGGTGAAACACGACAGGAGAGTGAAAGTCACCCTAATTTGCACATAATCCTAAGCTCAGCTTTCTCATTTCCTCTCACAATGTAGTCCATGGCCTAAAACTGCTACTCTGTCAAGCCTGTCATGATTATCCTCATTTAATTAGAGATTTCCTTTAAATTCTTCCAGCAACTACAGGAATAGCTTTAATCAACGTAGGTAAAAAGTTTAAAGCTTAGAAAATCATGGCAAGCAAGGTGGAGGAGTATGCATTCATAAGCTTAATATTATTAATTAAGAGAGGACAAATAACCCTGTTAGGAAGCGAAAAGAGGCAAGTTTAGTGTCATGAAGCGTTGATGAGAGCATATTCATTATCTTGTACTTAATATTTCAGGATATAAGCAGTACCTGAAGTTTTACTCGTACGAAATATACGATAGGAAGGAAAATACACGAGAGGAATAAGTGTAACTTGATCTTCTTGTAAAGTAAATGCCTTCATTTCTATTATCATCATAAATAATAATGGAGTTCATTCCATCATCAAAATCTACAAGTCAAAATGCACCTGTTACACTGACTAGTCTGGTGGTACGGATGTCTTCAAATGAACTTTGAACTTATGAGCATATTGTCTAAGCTAGGGTACTCTATATAATTTCATTTAGGTTTGGGACTAGAGGTTTGAAGCTTTGCTTTTTGTATGTCAAGATGTGATAAATACTCATCTTTAGTGGTATTGTGGCATAGTCCATGGAATACTTGAGCAAACCTAGTATATGAGATTGTTCTTTGAGTTGTATACAATTAATCAAAATTAATAATAATAACAAACTATATATGCAGCTCATAAAATACATAAAATAAATAAAATTCTTCCCATGGCCTCCCCAGATTTGAAATGGATAATAAATGTCCCCCACAAACTGTACTTCCGATGCTAATGGGGGTAGTCTTTAACACTCCCTTTCGTGCTAAGTCTTTATTTACAATGCATCATTGTACACCCGAACGGAACATCGGAATGTACTGCTGTGTGCTTTTATTCAGTGCGAATCCGGTCGAGGGCTCCTGTTAAAACCATCGATATGTCGAGATCGCCAAAGGTTCAAGGTTCAATACATAAGGGGATTCATGCTGGACAAACTAAAGCACAAGTAAGGAATTACCAAAAAAGTGATGACGAACAATGATTTAATTTGTCCATCCCAGTAGTTTTTTCCTTCATTACAATTTGGTTACATATTAGAATTCTAAATTGTCTGATTTGATTTGTGCTCAAGATATAATGTCGATTAAAAATGTTCACATTAAAACTAAGGAGTATAAATATTCATTGACATTGTATTGGGGATGATAGAAGCAGAGATTTAAACGAGAGATGTAAATTTAAAACTCTGTACTTACTTTTGGCATCAATAAGTCTTTCTCTAGGTGAGAGATCAGAAGAGGATAATTGTTCCTTGACTTTGGCCACATCTTTTGGGTGTAAAATATCAAACCAAGATTGTCCCAGCAGGTCAGACCGAGTAAAGTTTAACACCTGAGATACTGATTCTGACACGTACAGTAAACGTCCTCGATCACAACCTACCACGAACAGGAATCCTTCTGCTGACTGTACAAAAATTCACCAAATATCATTTTAATTAGTTTTAAAGTTCATTGCATTGCTTCAGTAGCATTATGATGCAAATTTTACTAAATATAAAAAAATACAATGCAGTTCAACAGTTAGTTTTTTTAATGTTTAACTATATTTTCTTAGTTGTATAACAAACTATAAAGAAACGAATACATATAAAAGAAGCTTGTATAGTTTTCCATGAAAATTGTGACTTCAGAAAAATAACTAACTAGCCTACGTCTGATAAAATCCTAGAAAACTGAAAGTGAAAGCACATTATTTGCAGTAACAGAACAATAGGGCTAATTATTTATTTCAAAGAAATAACAAAGAAATTTGGAAGCTGCCCATTAAAAGGAATCAGTAAGAAGTCTTTATTAGCTTTACCGGTGAGCAGACATTGCACCCTTCAACTTCGATTCCCAGAACATTACATCCCCTGAATAATAGATGTCCACCCCCAATCCAACTTCACCTTTAATTTATAACTTTCTTAATTCAGACATCGGGTTTGAATTTATATTGAGTACGGCGTTAAGTCCTCAGGCTTTTAATACTGTCCCGGATGAAAAATGCACAGTCTTTAAGTGCCCGGGTAAAATGTGCAATAACAGCGCAATTCCAATTCAAGCAAGACATCTTTCCTAACAGTATTTATTTTCTCTTCTTGGACTATTAAATTGTTATTTAAGGTAATGCTCTTAGGAAAATTGGTCTTTCACACTGCTATATCTTTATCCAGGGGGTGTAGACCGAGGATCTAATACGTTTATAAGCATAACATGTGGTTGTCTATTGCCCGTGGTATCTAATGTCCAAGGGGTCTAAGAAGGGGGATCTAATGTCCAAGGGATCTAAGAAGGGGGATCTAATGTCCAAGGGATCGAAGAAGGGGGATCTAATGTCCATGGGATCTAAGATGGGGGATCTATGTCCAAGGGATCTATGAAGGGGGATTCAATGTCCAAGGGATCTACGAAGGGGGATCTAATGTCCTAGAATCGTTTTTACCCACATTCTTTAGATTTATTCTATAGTATGCATTAATGTAAATAACAGACAGCCGATTCCTGGAAAAGAGACGAAAAAAACAAGGCAACTTACGTAAAATATATGCACTTATACAATGCATAAAGAGAGATGAGGGACAACAAAAATGGGACGTGGTGGGTGTATGAAGAAGGATAAGGGAAATAAATGACTTTTGAAACCAATATTTTGCGTAGGTTCTTTTTCTCGGACTAATTGTGACAAGAATATTATTTCCATTTGTCATTTCGTATTTAAGTATCATATTTCCAATTATGTAACATTTGCTTTTACTCTGTTTACGGAAATTTCATGCATAGGCTTCTCATTATTATGGATAAAAGAATGCAAGGTACTGAAGACACAATTTTGCCTTCAGCTATGGACCAGCCACATGTAGTGTTGATTCAAGTACCATAAGAATATGCAATTACGTCTACATTTCAAACTGTCTTGAATTTCATAACAACGTAGTTATTATCTTATTTCTTCCTTAAACTTAATCCCATTGATCACGTGACAAAAATCTCTTGAAGGTTTTTAACTCATTTTAAATGTGATTTTTAAATTTGGAAGAGCAATAAATGGAAATTTCTAAAGTGTACTAGGATCGATCATTCGGGCATGTTTCTAGAAGGGGCAACTGGTCACCCCTATGCATGCAAGACGAAAGTACGTGTGTCTGCTTTTTTACCTCCAAAAGCAAGTAAGCTTAAACAGTTATCAGTAACTGTTAATATTGAGATGTTTAATTGGCCTGATTTACGTAATAATTTATCAGATTATCAACACATTCTTGCTTTATTGTACTTAAGGCATTTTACTTCCGTTCCAGAGTTCCTAGCAAAGCTAAAAGCTTTCCGATTTTTTCATTTGAACACGTAATGAGAACCTAAAAAAATATGTTACAATTTTATCATTAGAGCTTTTGATCTTTCTTGAACAATCATGATAAAAATTACAAAAGATAATGTACTATTTCCCTATGCATATTACAATTGTAATAATGAGATTCAAACACAGTGCAGAATGTCAAGGAGGAAATGATATAATGTAACGTATACCTACAAAAAGAAATCTTGACACACACCTGGATAAATTTTTCAATTCGTTTCCATTGTTTTTATTCTATTATTACTCTTTCTGAGATACAAAAACATAGTTTCGTTCTTTGCAAGTTAAGAGAGGCTGATCTTTAAATATCTCTTTAGGTTATTATTGTTAAAAAGACCATGTTGTATAAAAATCCTTTGAATGATTATACGATGCTCTTTCTCTTCAGAAAAAAAACTCTTTTAAAGATCATTTTCATTTTTTCCTTTTCCAAACTTTTAACACGATAACACACACACACAAACTATTTATATATGGATTGAATTGTACCCTCAACTGTGAAATAATTCTGAATTCCAATAGATCCGATAAAACGAAAAACTTTCACCGTTGCATTGCTACATAACATAATAATAATAAGTAACCTTATAAGGAGATTCCTTAAGCCTAAAGAGAAAAAGACAGATGACATATGGAAACAAAACGAAGATAAATATTGATATGTTTACTCAAGAAATAAATTGAGTTTGGATGATCAATAGAAGAAAAGTAAAAGAGAGGATGGAAAAAATAAATTAGTTGGGTATTATCATTATAGTTATCATAATCGGATATTATTTACTCCTTCTATCTATGAGATAAGGCTTTAATAAGGCTTCCCTATACTCTTCTTACTGTACGCAAACATTGAAAGAGGTCATGATTTAACAAACTGCTGGTTTGGAAACTGTTGGCGTGGTGGGGGGGGGGGGGGGAAGCATACGAAGAGAAGTTTATTATTTCCTTACTTATACTACAGTAAATTAAAGCAAAGCCAGAAAGCATAATTTATCCATGTGTAAAAAGTTCAAAGGAAGCTGATAGGAGTGAATAAAAAGGATTGATTATATTATTATTAAAATAATGAATTATTTATTTGGCAACCTGAAGGATAAGATGTTTGAGCTCTTCATCGGTCAAAAAAGAAGGTTTGTAATGACCTTCAGTATAGGAATGGACTCTAGATCCACGTAGAGTCTTCATGTGTTGAACAGCCATTCTCAAAACGGTCAATTTGTCCAATTTTCTTGACATGGCACTACACATCGGAACCATTCCAGATAGCTCTGTTATGTAAGTATTCATCTTGTCACGACGTCTCTTCTCTATCTCACTGTGGTTTTGTCTGCAAAATAAGTCAAATTAGTTTTATCAAATCTCTAGGAAAATTAGGCAAAATCTATACCGTCACCACAGTCAATAACCCAGGGTAAAAGGTAACGAGGTAACTCAAGTATGAGTCAAGTAGTAATAAGTAGGACACATCAACTCACTCATAATAATGTAATCAGATCATAATTCTGAATTCTTTGTGTGTGAATTACTCACATAACATTTGTCACCAATGTAATTATGAATGAATGACGCGTGTGAAGTTGTCAGTTACAGATATCTTTTGAGTAGATATTTTGTTCTCAACTACCTTAGTTATTATAGTGTGGACAGATTACAACGTCGATTTCAACCACTGATACTAATGTTAGTCATACTGGTAGTAAAGTACTTGCGTATGTCTGTGGAGGCCTGTGTCTAGTAGAGTGAAAGGTAATCAAGAAGATATTATATATTATTTGCAGTTCCGGTCTCATATCAAAGGAATGATTCACTAATATTACCATCAATAGACATGAGAAGAGTAATTGACTAATTTCCTAGTACCTTCCATACATCTGTCATCTCCTATTATTACTATGATTATCATTATCGAATATTCCATTAATATTAAATTACCATTTATATTATGATATTACAAGGGAACAGCAGGCCGAGTATAATACAATTTTCAAAATTCATTTATACGTTCATTTTTTACTTTAAAAAAAGGTTTACCTGATAATAAATCTTAACATGGAAGAATACGCGGTTATTAAACTTGGCCCCGAATATTAAATAATAAGCTAATGCAAGCCGGAAAGTGTATTTTAGCTTTTTCTATCTCGTTAAGATTGGGTCACTCCATTCCCAGTACAGAAATAAACCTTTGGTACTTTAAAACTTGTTGCTTGCTATGTTCATCCTTCAGTACATGTGAAAGGCAGGTAATATTTTCTAAACTGCAAACCCTTTCAAGTTATTTCATAATCATCCTAACACCTATTTGTCACTTAAAATGTCACAGGCACAGAGATGATTGATGCTGAATTTAATTTTGTTGAAAATTCGAATGGAATATTGGGGAAAATTTATATTAGCAGTTGCAATTAATAAATTAACTTTATGACCACAACAAAGGGTAACGGTCTATGTTGAAATGTTAACAGAAAACTAATTAAACTATTGAACACAAAAGCTAGAGTGTGGATTCAGGGCTACGGCATTACTAAAGCAATGTTACTAAAACTGATGCCCAGTAGGTAAAAGGGAAAATTAGTAAAGGGAAAGATTCAATATTATTGCATTATTTCGGTCACATTTCAGTTCTTTCAAAGGGACATTCAAAGGTGAAAGGAAACACAATTTTTAATGTTTGAGAAGATCGTCATCTCTGTTGTGCAAGCTTTAAATGCTTTGTGTTGACAAATAACTGCAAGTTCTCGTTCCGATCTAACCTATTAATTGCACTAAAGAACTCTAATAAAATAATGGATTAACACTTTATTGGTGAGAAGTAACAAGATGTCAGGTTTCAGTCTGAGCAAAAGTATACTTTACACTAGATAAATGGAAAGTTGGCTTTGTATCTTATCGTTTAAAAGTTTAAACGATAACAAAACAAGGCTACAACTATTTTGGCATGCATCAATTTAAACGACAAGTATGGAACTTTAAAGAAAGTCGGACGACCACAAATGCTTTCCCTGAAAGAAGTAATTAGTCTAGTCGTTCTTCACAGGGGGTATGAGCTAAACTATGCAATATTGTTTTGAAACTTTTTCACAGTAATGTGTCAATTTAAAGTATGAAAGTGTATATAAAACATTAAAACATGAATACATGTACAAAGACTAATATGAAAAAACTGTCAATTGGTAATGATAACACGATCAAAAACCTGGCTGAGAATACAATGTACACTTCATAATTACATTGATTTTTTTATTGGGACAGAGATCTGAGCTAAAATACTAGTATGGGATTCTTTAGTTTCCATTACATTAAAAAACCACTACCCCCTGCTGGTCTCATCACATCAGATTAGAATTTTGTAAAAGGAGATAGCACTATTCCTATTGAAAATGGATTTCAGTCAAATTTTCATAAAATTCGAATATGTCATTAAAGTCACGGACGGTTAAATCACATCCCCTTATGATCCCCAAAGCTATATACATCAATCGAAAGGCCTAGATGCGTGAAGCAATGCAATATATTGTACTTGACATCTGCCACCTCAGGGACAAAAGGGTCTGAAGTGATTTTGAAAAATTCAAAAAAAGATGACTCTTGACCCCTAACAAGTGACATGCCAATTAAAAAAAGGTATTGTTAAGTGAGTTCAAAAATGTATCATACATGTGCACTAAAACCGACGGATCAAAAGTTGTCATGTTCAAAATGTTGAGAAAAAATGTCCCTTGACCCATAACTTTCGATAAAGTTTTGATAACTATCATCATTTTCTATTTTTGCTTTTAAACTTATTCTCTTCCTCTAAAACAAAGTGGACTTACTTTTTTGAGCTTTCGTCAGTCGGAGTTGTGGTTCGACGAGAACTACAAGTTTCAGAGTCATCATCCGGCTCACTTTCCACAGGCCTCCTGCAATTGCAAAATAAACGCCACAGATAAATAATAAGTCTAAAATCGTACCAAAAAATATAAACCCCTTCATATATATGCCTTCGGCAAAAAAATCTGTTTTAAATAATTTTTTTTTAAATCAGCATCAGCGTATTATTTTATACCGAGAACAAATCGTCGTATGCCCATCATCGAAATGAAGCATGTAATGTGTTGGATTTTTTATCTAAATTATTGTTCAACAGCCAATGAAAATTGTTTGACTTCAATTCAACTCAGAAACATTATTACACCGTTTAGTCTACTGTTTAATTGGTTTAGATGAGCATGTGTGTCTGTTATAATGATTTCAACAGTTTTATCAATTTACAAGAGAGTAGATGTAAATTATGTAATAAATATTTATAGGTTCTCACAATTAGAAATACAATATGTTCCCAACTATAAACATTCGGCATCTGTATATATAAGTACATTCAATATTTTCTACCGCAAGGAATTTACATACATTTTGAAACTTTCTTTCCTCCAGTAGAAAAACCTTCATTTGTAGAGACGACGTGTCTAAGCATATTAATTTTCCGGTTGGCTTCCCTTTTCTAACAGACAGGAAATTAAAATAAAACCTTATTCAATCCCAAATTCATCATTTCATCATCTCTCCTTTGTTGTTATCTTAACAATTTTATTTTATGCAATAGTATTAAGAGTTTTTCAACAACCCTTATTATTATTATATTCTCTTTGAAGGAAGGAATAAAAATCTTCGGCAACTTTCATTTGGAACCTTTGTTTTTCATTTTGCTTAAACATCTTGCATTTTCATCCCTCCTGCTGTGTTACATTTCATTTGCTTTCTCATATATAATTATTAGTTATAGTTATGGTGCTAAAAATTGGGTGGAGATCGGAATTAATAGTGCAGTTTTTAATTCTTAGTGGTTTGGTCACATTCAACAATGGGGATATTATTATCTGATTTCAAGGAGGATCATCATTCAATGAGATTATCACTGTCTATGAAATTATAGTCTTCGCAATAATGTGTTCTGGGACAAATTTGTCACTTATTCTCTGGCAAATATGAAGTTAGGGTATGAGCTATATCAATTTTATATTGTTTTTTAAATCAAATTTATACAATTCAGCTAATTCAGAGTTATATAATAATAATAATAATAATAAATGCTTTATTGTCTGAAAGTTTACAGATAGGAATTATCCTTTCTGATTTCCACCCAACGACTTTCATACTATAATGTCCTATATGCCAAACACTGTGAGATCATTTTGTCCCCAGACTATATCGTACGTAGCCAATTTGGGAAGACCACTTTGTCCGGAACCCGATTATCCAAGCTTTTAATCCGAACTTGTTTCAGTGTAAAAAAACATTTTCAGTTTATGTTCACAAACGCAATAATAGAAAAAAGGTATTGTAAACTTTCTAGTCAATTTTGAATAACGTGGAAGAATACCCAAACGTCCTGTAGCATGCATTTTCCCTTAATAGATTATTAAAAAAAACTAAAATAAAAACCATGAAGCCACAATACTATTTTCGCTAGAGGTTTACGTAAAACTTCCAGTCTTGCCGTGAGAATTTATGCTCGAGAAAAAATAAAACAATAATAATACTTAAAAAAAGAAGTAGCAGCTAAATTAGTTCAACTTAAAAAGCTTTGAATTAATTAATGGGAAAAGCAAGCACAACATTTATTATTTTTCTTTTTCTTCGTCTTTTTGTTCTCAAGATACTCAATTTTGAGAAATGAGAAATTGAACCTTTCATAAAAAATTAGAACAATTGTAATAAATGCTATGGCTATGAAACCTACAAGGGGGGAATGGGCCAAGTATAGGTAAAATTTTCAAGTTGAAACAAAATGAGAGAAGAGAAAAGAGGGCTTTTCTTTTTGATCTCTCAAGTGCTTTCCTTTCATGTCTTCAAACCGGATTCCATAACATGTACATTTTTAAAGGAATGTCTCTTGTGCTAAGCACCCTTGTGAATTTCAGTTTAAAAAGTCACTCGCATTATCAGTAATTACTTTTTGATAGAATTAATTTAAGAAATATTAATTCCAAGAACATTCAATTAGTGATTTTTCATGTTTATACTAAGATGGCTGGATGACCACAAACCACTTTTGAATATTAAAAGGCAACTTAACAATAACTACAAAGAAAAATATAAAACACAATCAATTCAGATAAAGATGATTCAGGCAACATGGGCAATGCTTTAATGCTGGGGGGAAGTCGATTCGGCCTATTTTGAAATTCTTTTCTGTTTCAAACATAATGGGGGAATTTGTTTTGATTTGTTTAAATGTAATGATAATTCATTGGGATTTTTACTGTTTCTTAATTGTTTGAAAAACATTAATTCTCCTATTGGATATTTTCAGTTTACTTGAAGTGTTTTAGCAAAGAAATAGAACACATAGCAAAATACATATGAAACAAGTATTCCACACTTTACCGTCTCGAAGTTTTGGTTGGAGCATTAACATTGGTCTTCGTAGCAATAATGTAAGAACAAACAGCATTTTAACGTGATGGCTAATGCCAAAAAAAATAATATTTCTTATATTCATTTAAATATTTTAAGGTAGTGACTTTCCAGTAGTAGCTACAACACCCACGCCATACCGTGAATTTCACTTTCTATCAAAAAGTGAAAGCCTACTTAAATTCTAGTTGAAAATGTAGAATACGAGAGAGTTTGTAGTCATTTCATTTTCCGTGTGGGAAGCCGGCGGCACACCACCTTTATAAATGACAAAAGTGCAAAAATTACATTTACAATTGAAGACTGTGAGGGCATGGACTTATTCTGAAAAATACATTTCTTCTCATTGCGGTCGTTTTTATATGGAATGAAGACGAATAAATACACTCAGTCCTTTTACATAATTTAGCTAAGATGCAGATTCAAAGACAAATCAAGCTTTGGGAAAAAGGATTTCCTTTTCCTAATTACAAAGACCTCAAACCTCTGAGACATCAAACCACTCAAAGTACATTTCTACTACTTTCATTTATAAAAAAAAATTATGGGTTATACAGTTACGAATTTCTTGACCTAACTTAATACTTCAATAATTTTGGCCAATTAAAGACTGCGAAAGCGTATTTAGGACTTCTACTTTTTTCTATGATTAGCGTGCACTGGAATGTGTTTTGTGACATGTCACTTCTAAATTTGATTAATACTCTCTATCCCTCATTCAATACAATCTAAAGGTAATAATAACGTTTAAAAAATTTGAAATGTTTGGTTTATTAACTTTAAATTCTTGCATTAACTAAAATAACTTGCAATAACATTAAATTGTTCCTATAATTAAAAATTTCTGGCTGCCGAATAAAAAAGGTGCTTAATTTAACAATGTGAATAAAAATTTAAAAAAAATTAAGAAACCCAATGTTATTTGTCACTGCTGATGCTCTATATAGATTAGAATTCTAATACGATAAAATAAAATGCATTTCTTAGCCTAAAATCAATGCCATAGTAGTAATACTTACTAAAAACATTATGCGTCTTGTAGGAATTATCCTCTTCTGAATCCATCGTGTTTCTTCAAGTATTCGAAATTGGCTTTTACACATCAGAAGCTAAAAACGTCTGCTTATAATCAACCTACCTGGATGAGCTAGAGTGTGTTTGTGATAAAAGTTTAGTATACGAAGAAGGCGTTGAGCCCTTGATTTCTGCCTCATCCCTTTGGTATCTCTCGAAAACAGTTTTACGTAACTTGAACATCACAATCTTGTTGGTCTAGCATGAATGTGGGCGAGGAATAATATGACATGTCGAATCGAGATTTAACTCCAACTCGTTATTCTGCGTTGAATACTTTCTTTACATAATAAATAGAGCATCTCGGAATAAAAAATTATGCAAGAGTAAATAAATGTATCTGGTATTTTATATCAAAAGGCCAGTCTTATTTCTAGTTAAAAAGATTTTACATGTCTATTTGCCTTAAATACACAGAGATTTTAGATACAGATTCATGGTGTAATGTTATGTTGATGTTTGGCCTACACAAGCAGAAACAAGAGAATTAGAGCAAGGAGATAGTAAGGGTGTGGATATATAGGGGCAATACGCTTAAGTTCTACCGTATTTCAACGGATTACTTTCCCCTATACTCTGATGGACTTTCTTCCCACACTTTGTAATTGTAAAATGTATGGTATACTTGTTGCAGTCTTCTGGCTTTCTACAACCTGTGTTTCCCTGTCAAACATCCCTTCTACCATATCAGCCATTCAGTGCTGCACCAATTAACAGCGGGTGCACTAGCCGTCATTGCTTTCACTTCATAGTTAAGGCACGATTGAGCCCCTTCTTTACCATCCATTAAAACATCGTTTAAATGATCCACGTTTAAAATGCCGAAACTACATTTCGATAAGCCTCTGTTCGCACCAGAAGCAATTTGGAAGAATTTCTCCAAGTTGGAACCTTAGCATTCCCTTTGTATCCCTTAGCCTTAACTAGAGTTATATAAGCTTAAATGAATATTGAATCTATTTCACCGCAAATCGGAAAAAGTTTCAATGCTTTGTTCTGTTTATGAGCATTCTCAGTAGCAATTATCATGATGAATAGCATAATATAATAGTTATGTAAAAGCCATAATTAACAACTTGATACTTTTCAACCATTTCATTTCAATACCTGTAAGCATGTATTTTTGGTACTCTCATAATATATCTTCATTCTATTCTTTGTTGGAATTTTTATGATTTTAAAAATATAGATGGATTTGATTTCATTTTATAATGTTATTTATATAATACCATTTATATAATTACCTATATTTAATGCACCGTTCTCGTCCAATCCTGACTTTCTATTCTATGTTTCTGTCCGTGCATCATATTATAACCAAGAAATTGGCTTGTTCATTTACTACATACGGAAGATTATTAAGAGTACAGTATGGAACTTTCATCACATTTCCTTCTAATATCACGAAATTTTATAAGTTCTTCAGGCAATGTACTCAATTTGTTGAGTTGTGTTAGTATAATGAGAGTTTTTCGTAGTAAATTTGAAAAAAAAAATTATTTCGGGCATAAACTCCCCCCCCCCCTCCTGGAATACAACCCCTCCATTTTGGACGGTTCAAACAAACATGAACTCTCCATGTGGTTCCAATCGGACAAATACGGTAAGAGTAAACAAAAAATAAACAAAATAAAAAGCTAGTTTCAGTCACCATAAAACTTCCTGTTAATTAATGACCCGATCATTACAATATTTCATGTTGCTCTGGCTCTAACTTCTCTACATTTTGATTTCTTTGAATTGATAGGTAGTCGCTTGCATAAAATAAGGTTCTAATATTACTGGATACTACACAACTTCATATAGAAGATAAGTATATTTCTATGAAAATCCAATTCCTGGCATTACAAACTAGATGGTCCTTTTTTATTTCCTTGGTGCATTTGACTGATCTTTTTTTCTATCATATAATATTGTGTAAATGAACATCCTAATGCAATGCCCTAAAGGGAGTTACCACATCCTATTCAAGCTTGAATTTTCTCTTTTGAAGTGTACATAAGCATAATTAAAAAAGCATTTCAAATATTTGCTTCCTCTACTCCTAGTTGCATCCGAAAGTTAAGGATTTCACAAAGTGCACTTTTTAATAATTATTTACAGTGTACCTTAAACAATTGCAGAAAGTTAAGAGTTGAGTATTCCTACCTGAATCAATAAACTATTCCTTCCAAGTGCTTTGTCCCTTGGATTTCGAAATATTTGTAAGTTCGCCTTGTACAAAGAAATCTTAATACATACATATATTCATATACAATTAAAATATTATGCGATAATAGTATGTTTATTTGCTATTCGATGAGAGCTGAATTACTAGAAAAAGGTGCATAACCAAAGGAACTGTTGATAACCAACTATGCGATGACCTGGAACAAAAATTTGTTTTTTTAGTTTCCCTACCATTGAAGAATGTATGGACCTTCCTTGTGGCAAATACTACTACAGGTACTGCATGAGTGAACACCCATCCTGAAGGATCTCAACACTCGCACGAAATCACTGAAGCTATTATGATTGCAAGCTCGATCACCATGAAACAATGATTCACTTACCAACCAGAGTGAAATCATACCCAGAGGATGGTTTCCTCAGTAAATACCTGATATAGCCATTTGCTACATTTAAGCTATGAAAATGAAAATAGCATTAGGCGATTTCACATCATTATGCATAAATAAGGAAATAAATTATAATGACAGGAAATCTCCTCAACTCTTGGATAATTTTACCCTATTATTACATAGCCCTTCCTGTTTCATGCCCTCCAGCCTCATTATACAAGTGAAACTGCATTTCTTCAGGTAAAACTGGATTTAAAGTTAACTAACTTACTCCAATAACCATAACCGATATTTTACTAGGCGACCAATGTGACGTGATTCTAAGACCGAACCAAGAAAGTCGAAAGAACAATAGCATCGGGCACAACAACATTGAATTTTATTATTTTATCACAAGCTCAGATGTATAAAGAAATGATAGAATTATTTTGCATTTATAAAAATCCTTCTCTTAACGTAATAGTAGGGGATGCTGTTCAACGTAGGTGGATTTATGCTTATGCTTTCTAGCGTTCTCTTTGGTATTAGAACTCTGAGAAGGTCCTGGCTATAAAGTTGAAAATTTCGATAAGCATCAGATAACATACAAACACTTTGTGTTTATTCGCAAGTTACGTTAAAGTTTTAAAGCGTTGGAATGCTTTCCTTTCAAAAAGTAATTTGTAAAACAACTGCATCCGAGAGTTAATTTAAAGGATTTTACAGTTAAATAGGCGCTGATTAATTATATTTAGTGTTTTTACAGCGATACAAACACAAGTCACACAAGTAGATGCAGTTTGTATGTACTGTCCCTTACGTAATGCTTTTTGTAGGACTGCTGTTGGAGTTTTCTACTTTTCCTTGTATGTAAGTGGACTATTTTTCAAGCAGTATCGCATCACCCAGTTGAGACCTAATGCAGTTTTTTAGTTTTCTTAAAGCATGGTGAATGATGATAACAATAGATATTCAATAGTTTTAGTTTATTTCTTGGTCAGCAAAGAAACTAGTGAGAACGAAATTTTTCTTCATAAACAAGGTTCTTCCTGATTTAAATAAAGAACGATTGTCTACCTTACAAAATCTACAAAATGTTTTATTCAAGTTAATGTGAAATATAAACTTGAGCGAAAATGGTTTATGTAGTACGATGTCTGGTTAATGGCCCAGATTAAACCACGTGCATATACCACAATTAGCATAGAGCCGTGCGAAAAACCGATGTCATTGTTATTTCGACGTTGTTTTTTTCGACATTATGCCCGGTTGTAATGTGAGGAACTTTGTCGAATTTGTTCCACCCGTCCAATATCCTTTAATTATTCTTTAATACAACTTTTCAGGATGATCGCACAGTAACCTCATCGTTACAAGTATTGGCAGTTCTTCCGTTAATTATACAATTTATGATATGCAGACGTCCTGAGAAAAACGAGTAAGACCAAACAAACAAAACTTTCTCCAACCTTCTTATACTTTACAAGCCTGAGATTATTAAGCTAATACCACATAGCTTCAGGATTAGTTTGCACTTGACTAAAATATTAGATTTAATCTCCTCGTCTTATTACTACCATTTAAGTTTATGGCATTATGCATTTACTTAAACGATTTTTTTAGAGCGATCAGACATCCTAGAAAGGTAATTAATCGACAAAAAGCTTCTTACATGAGCTGCAAGGTTATTTGTTGAGTAAACGTCATGACATAGACTCAAAAGTATAGTTAACAGATTTGTGTTAGATGAGTTTTGTTTGGATTGGCTATTTCAACTGCATAACCGTCTGAGTAAACAAAGTTTGCTTTTTTGAATTCCTTGAAGCCATGCAAAACGGAATAGTTGAAAAATACACAGACACCCCTTTTAAAAGCCGATTGCATAAACTCATTAAATAGACAGAAAGAGGAGCAGTAATTGTTTGTTTTCTGTTTTTGATGAAATGTTTTACAAATAATTTGAGTAATTTTCGTTTTCAAGTAAAACGCATACTAGCAATAGTAATAGGGACGTACTGCCTACAACAAAAGTTGAAAGTTGCTAATGCTATTAGATACGGACATAGATGAAGTTATTTGTATTTAGTTTTGTTTGTCAAGCTTACTGTAAACAACAGCCTCACCTTCGTCAAGGTTTACATTTAATTCTGTAATCAGTTTTATTTGATATTATACATTTTAAAAATTATAAGAGAAGAGATATTAAGGATGTCACAGATTTTTCGATAGTATAGTGAGGTAAGGATGGATAATAAAATTGGATTTAATTGGTATTCGTATCTAAATTTATTACGTTTGGCGTAAATTTAATGCATTGACGCTTGAAAATTTTCCGATGATGATATCGGACGTCTTTTCAATGAATCAATCAATGAAGCTTATGTAGAATCAATTGATTTAATGTGAATAGCTATGGCTGATTTTTCTAGTTTTCCGTGTTAAAAGTCATCTTGCGCTTGGTGCTTTATATAATTTGTATACTGAAAGGTCTAAATGTTTCCTACAAACTTTTTATTTGAGCAGTTCTGATCTCCAAATTTGATGATATGTACACCATTTTCATCAGGTTTGCTTGTCCTTGGCATCGCAAAGGAGGATTAACAGTTCAGTTCCAGGTAGATATCCAATTTCAATTCCGTAGCTTCCTCTTATTAGGTAGTGAGCGATTTTTTTTGACGTTACCACACCCTAGGAGGATTTGATAATGTTTGTAGGGGGTGTTTGAGTTTGCATTTTTGGCCGTATCTTGATTTGCAACTCTGATTATCGCTTTTAGACGAGATGTATTTATCTTATGTTTTTACTGAACATTTGATCTTAAAAAATTCATCGTGACCTTTAGTGGTCACTTTCTATTGTAAAGGATTTCATTTCCGACTAAAAATTCAATACCATAGATTACTTTTGGTGCATAATTTGTTTTTCTACAGCAAAAAATTTTTGTTACTCAGGGGATGACACCGAACTGAGGTCTACCATTCACCCCTATAAGTTTTTATGAATCGTGCTGAGGTAATTGTTTCGTCAAATTCAT
The DNA here is from genome assembly GCA_034698605.1 of Isotoma decorata. Lineage (NCBI taxonomy): Eukaryota > Metazoa > Arthropoda > Collembola > Entomobryomorpha > Isotomidae > Isotoma > Isotoma decorata. Next base: position 20,989 of record JAQGBU010000374.1, read on the forward strand.
TTACACTGGTAACAAGTTGTATTTCAAAGTATAATCTAAAATCTAAACAGAAATCAGTATTGTATTCCCTATGTATGCTATAAACCCCTATAAATTAGAATGTTTTTTCAACGTTTATGCAGTTGTCTTCAACCTTAGAGGAAAGAAAGTATGGAAACAACAATTAGTAAATAAAACTATTCTGGTTGTTTCATCGCAGCAAACAACTTCATTTTGAAGTTAGATTTATTCCGAGATTCGTGTGTAAATAAAATGTTTTGAGATAACTTACTCCACAGAAAATAGGGTTTTGTGTGTACATATCTTAAAGACTTAAAGACGTATGTAAATAAATATTATACATATATAAGCAAAATGTAGTGAAAAACATCTTCTTCGACGAATGTGATTATCTTGTGGCATTTACTTTTATTAGAATATTTTATTCATTGCGAAAAAATTATGGCTCAAGGAACAAGAACAAATTTACTACTTAAACATTTCCTCATGTAATGTAAATAATACCATAATTTTACACTGTAGCTGCCGTTTTCATTCTGAGTGTTTTTAAAGGAGTTAAGACCCGAGAAAAACATTCATGACTTGAATTCAATGTAAGGACTTAGTTTTAAAAATTTAAATATCTTCTTTGGTTAGCGTTGATCCAAGGCATTTTGTTTTGCTTCATATGTGTGCTTTCATGTTGCCTTCTAGCGTATTTGAACGAGCGTTTGTAATTTTCTATAAAATTTTGTACCATGCTCCTAGTTATTGTTAAAAGTATGGTCTAGATGTGAAAAGGACATACTGTGTTAAATAACTAACTGAGTGGGTGTTTTTTATGATTTGAGTTTCCTCTGATCCCCAATACATTTGGTGATAATGACAACACACTGCATCTTTCAAAATAAGCTACTCGGGATTCTAATTTCCAGAGAAAATGAACTAATCATTTTTAGAAGGCGAATACCTGTTGCCATATTGTTCATGTTTGGGGGTAGTAGCGCCAAGTAAAAAGACACACATCGTTACCCGTCCACATATCACGTCCTCGTGCCAATTTAATAATATTAATAAACTCTTTGAAAACTAAACTACCCGTCAATTACTTCATACCAATTACTGTTATTGGGCAAGGCACCCTGCGGTTATGAATGACGAAATGTTTAAATGTACAACTGGTTTGAACGTATGCCTTCATTGGAAAATAGTTGTCAACGATTTTAAATATTTTTATAAAATGGAATGATATTTTTGCTGAAGCTGATCATAGCTGTGATGAATGCAAAGTCGTTTTTATTGGTTTTTGATATTTATGTTTATACTAACTGAGGTTTAAATAATTTAAACTTTTCTATATTCATGCTTCAAATACTTTTAGGGCACTTCTTGATAATGAAGAAATATTAATGGCTTTGAAATCTATTTATGCGGCTTTAATTCACTTGTATTTAATAATCTAGTGATGAATAAATGATACGAAGGTTGGGTTGACCTTCTGCTGTTTGCTTAAAGTTATACTTTCTTCTGTATATTTGCGTTGAATTGAATGCTTTCGATACAATTTAGTATTTTTACCAATTTAATTTTTTGAATTCATTTCTATAAGTCACAGAGATGCTTGTTACCTGACAGTGAGCAAAGTTGACCCGATGTAAAAGCCGTAAAATAAATAGGTATTGGGGTTTTTATTGCTCGGGAATTCTTAAGAATGTTAGTGCTGACCCTCTACAGTTATCGTTGTCTTCAATTTAATACGGACGCATCAACAAATTGAAAAATTAACATGTTAGTGAAGTAATATTTTAAATGCATAAAAGTCTGCTTCATTTTTTAAATTATTTAGTTACATAAATTTCCTGCAAACGTCAATGCTTAAGTAAAACCAAAAATGTTGACGTAAATGCTTGAAACTGTTCAAACGATTGTCTATGCATTCTAATGAATTTTTAAATTTGCATGCAGATTGCGTCAAAACTAGCATTACCTTCAGACTAAGTAAATTACATTTTATAATAGCCAGTTATACGCTTATCAGTTTACGGATGGAAAACACAATTTTTGCAAAACGGAAAAATAACTATTCATTTAACGTATCAGTTATAAATCAGACCAGTTGTAAATCAGCTTCATTAGAATTATTTTTTGTAATCGAAAATAACAGAAACTAATACTTTCAGTCTCGTAGCCATCTCACTTTCAAAACAGTAAATTTGACGCACTCAATAGCATGTACATTGACGGGCACTTAAAGTACTGATGCATATTTTACTCGGGCACTTAAGGTATCTGTGCATCTTTTACCCGGGATTTAGCATTGAAAACCTTGGCATTTATCGTTGCACTGCCCATACATTCAAAATCTATCTCTGGATTTAAGTAACTTAAGTACCTATAAGTAAAGTAAGTAACTAGCATTAGGGGGTGGGGAACCAATGTCCAGGGAATCTAAGATGGGGACTCTAATATCCGTTCACCAAAAAACCAATCTACATTTAGAAAGAGCTTGCAAATGGTAACTCTTTATCAAATACATTTATTCTAACTAGAACCCTGCTGTTTCGCTGTATACCCTTTTATCTACCTACTACTCACGCCAGGCCTTCTCAAAGTACTCCAGGTCCATACTGACATATGGTGACGTCGGAGTCTGAAATCTAGATTAAAACCTTAACCAAGTCTCTATCCCTCACTCCCCCGCAAAACTCTAAACAATACTATGAAGAAAAGAAAGCAGACTTAAAATATTGAAGACTTTTTCCTACAAATCGCTAAGTCCGCAAAATATCTATCTAGCACTTGGCGAATCAAATACTGCCGAATAGAAATTTTGACATGATATCCACATCGAACTTCCATTTTACCACTACTAAAGTTAATAGAAATTGAATGTAGACTACTTACATAACATATAAAAAAAGTTAAAACAAAAACATTCCTACCTATATATGTATGCAGGGATATGTATGAAGAGTTGTATAATATGCAGCAGACCTAGTTGTAAATTTAGACAAATTAGCATAATACATAACAAATTAGAATCAAGCAGTTGAGTGGATTCTGGAGAAATCAATATTAATTAAGAGCAGTCAGCCAACTTGGTTTTTGCCAGTTAATCAGCATACATACATAATTGCATGCATGTATCCATCCCTATATTAATAGTCTGACGTAGTATTGTACATTTTATTGTGGTCCAAATACAATACCTGTTAATAGAATACAATATGTCCTATTTCATGGAACCTCGTGTATAACCTCTATATTGAAAAATACTCATTTAACCATGTATTTTATATTTTACCTGTCTGTATATATTTACACAGGTTAAACATACAGGTGCATAATATGGCTAAAGAAGCCTTATGTTTCTTAATAAACTCATCGAAATGTACATAATTTACATGAACGAGGAGGTGCAATACTTGGATCAGAGTGTAAATAAAATACATGAAATAGTTAAACGAGAAGCTATAGGAAAAATGATGAATACAACTGTAGCAAAAAATCACTGCTCATGACTCAGCATGTCATTTTTGTTCTAGCGAAATTGCTACTGCAATAGCACCGATGATGAAGTAAATAAGAGAGGAATAGTTAATTGGAATTTTATTTTTCAAATATCCAATTCAGTATGTTATACACGCTTCGCTTCCTGTCACCTTCACATACACTCAATACTGTACAGTATAAATTGACTTATAAAAATACCAAATAACTGCACGTTAATGGACAAGGCAATTTTGCAAAAGCTTTCCAAAAATATTATATGCTACTTACTACTTTCACCAAGTCTGGAAGCTGGCATTTCACTTAATATTAATTATATATAGCAGGGATTGGATCGATCTGAGAAAATAACTCTAATGAGTACAATGGGAAAATGCTTCTGTAAAATTTAGCTATGAACAGTTAATTGATAAAAGGAACTTTAGTCTTTTCTAATTCTCAAGTGGCATTTGTTTTAGGACAATTGGTTGATACTTTGAGTTATGTAAGTATGTCCGTTGGTGACCATTTGAGCAGTGTACTCAACTAATTTCTTCGCTTAAGAAATTTGATCTATTAATATAGTATTTTTTAAGTAATTAAATATTCTGAAAAAAAGACCTGTGACGTGAGCAACGGCATTTTATAAGTCTGTTATATAAACCCTTTTAGGAATATTCTACGTAGTATTATTAACACGAATTTCTGACTTGTTGCTTGGTACCCGAGGATTTATTTAAGATACCTACTTGATTCTAATATTCTTGCTGCCTCGATGGAGATTCGAGTTACTTCCGTTTCTATGTATTGATTTGTCAACTTTGTAAGTTATATTTCTCGATGTTATTTCTCCTATGAAATGTTATAGCGTATGCAATTTTATCTTATAATTTATAAGACATGAATTTTATGTCATGTAAATATGGCTTTCTATTTATTAGACACGCTATTTCTAAAAAGGAAGTACCCAATACGAAAAGGTAGGTTTCATGGTTACTCAAACTTGTAACAAACTTTCCTTTATAAGGGTTCATATAAAGTAAAAAAATGTATGTTTCATATTATTTTATGCGATACGTAAAACCATTCATCTATTCATTTTCCTTTAAAATGTTCCAATAAGTTGTAAAAGCTCAAATAATAAGGGTTATCAAATTTATTTTTTTAAATAGTTAACCTAGGTCAAGTTATTCAATCTAATTCGAGCAATTTCTGGTAAGAAGACTGACAAAATTAGTATAATGTTAAAGTGGGTCATGAATGATTTATAATTGTAACGCGTGTCGCATGTACCCATATTACCATTTGCTTTTGAGTTATAATCCGTATCTTATCGTAGAATATACTTTCATGCTAGGGATCATTTATAAAAGGAAGGAAATTAACCGTAATGAATATTAGTCGGCTATTTTTATAATGAATACTGTCATAATTACAAGTATAGGCGATAAAATAGGGATTTATGAATTAGTGTGATATGTACCACAGAAATACAAAGTTTTACCAGGATATGGTAAGTGATACAAATGCCTAATTGAGAAGAGCTTTCTTTTGACGTCTGAGAGTAGAATTTTAAGAGGATTATAATTTGAAAATGACAAGGCTACACTTACAATGCGAACAAAAGTCTACAACATTACGACATCATCTCATGGAATGGATTCAACAATGAGAATCTAGAATTCAGAGGTTTAGCTGGATTTTACTTTACCTCACGATGATGACTGGATAATACACAACTCCGGTGCAACCACTAAATTAGTGCATTACAACTTTATAGTAGAGAGTATGAGAGAGCGTTTCATTTACTGAAAATTGGCAAAGCTCTGTTCTCTCTGTGGAAGTCGCTAACAACTAATTCATAGCCAAAGTATGCATTCTGCAAAATACAAAGTCAAAGTCAGTACAAATGGATTGTCAATTGAAAATCAAGTAATTGGTGGACGGTCGACCAGAATCCCATTGGGTGGGATTTAATTGGATTAACCAAAGCAAAGCTACCAGAAAGGCTCAAAATATTACCTCACAATCATTCACTCTGAGCTTTTACTTCTTTCCCCGTATTGTGTATTACTATTATTATTATTAATACTTTTATATTAATATTATTAAAATGTACAAAAGACTTTCTACAGAAAGGGATGAAAGTCAAAGTTCCCTTTTTAACGTTCTGATTCAAGGAACAAATTTTGCTGTACTTGGTATTGAAAACAAATTAAATCATTTGAAAAACTTGCTTTGTTAGGAAATGAGATTATCATTTTTGAAATTATGAGAAACGATCTTTCGCCCCCTCATTTACTTGTTCATGCATGAACTACTGGATGGGTTAAAGGATAAAACCGACCGGTGGTGGTACTTTTATTCAAGCATGTAACCTATATTTCCGTTCAGACGTTCAAATTTTGACAAATGAATTACAACTTTGTAGCAAGAACGTAAAGAAACCCTGTATTTTATTTGCCTACAAATGATACACTTTATTTTGCATTACTTTTAGCTCAAGTTTTTGTGATTCTTTACGTAATTTTGCACTGTGAGCTGATGAAGATTTTTGAATTCATACTCCTTCATAGAAACTAATCTCTTCTACCGTTTATAAAAACATTGAAATCGCTGATTGTAAACGTAGAGTAGATTAATTAGTCAGTCTAGTCAGTAATTGGAGTAACCAGAGCTGCAGTCCATACTGCAGTTGAATGTAATACGAGAGGGATTGACCAAAGGTCAGAATATGTTTCACAATATTGCGCAACGTTGTCCCAAAAAACACTAACAAATAAACCCAGTTGCCAACCAAATTTAAATAAAAGTTAAATAAAATTTTATCCAGATACCAATCAATAATGTTACGAAAAACCTGACGCAATGGAAAAAGAAGGCGTCTAGGATGACAACAGCAAGAAAACTATTTCTAAACGTTTTGAAATAATATAAATGTCTCCGTCTTACTCAAGTGGATCAACGCAGTATGTACTATAATAGTAATATATTCGCCACCACTTATCACTCATTGTAAATTCAAAGCAGCTGAACACGGAATAGCTAAGCTTATCGTATATAAAATCATGTATAAAATTCAGTTTCAGCTATGAGCATGCATAAGATATCATTTCTAAGTTTTTATAAAAAATCACAAGGGTTTTGTTCAGAGTAAAGCTGTAGATTATATTTAAATGAATAATGAATTACTAAGAAACAAAAAAGAAGTTTAGAAACTCAATATTTATCCCGGAGTTTGTTCTTATTTTGAAGTATTACGCTTTTATACATGTACTAGTTTAAAATATTCTTTTTTACTATCTATTTTCTTGTTTCTATGTAAGATGGGATGGGATAGGAGTGTAATAAAATATGAATGAGATATTCATCCCTTTATTTATTTATTTATTTAATGTTATTCCATTTCTTTGTGCCCTATAATTCTAATCAAATACTGTTTTTTACATACCACCACAAGGTTACCAATCGACCATGCAAGAATCAAATTGGACAAAAGCCGTCGCATCATAAAAAATTATTGTAAATTTAAATAAATGCATTTCTTTTAAATGCTCTTACTAAATGTCTTCAGTATCAGTAATACTGAAGTTGGTTTTTTAAATGTATGCCTTTTTTACTAGACAAAAAACCCTTTTATGCAATTTTAAATGTTGACCAATCAAAAGAAAAATGGAATATGATACTCGTTTGTCTGTGATTCTCACAGCCATTGTCTTGTGTGTATCAGATTTCTTGGAAGTGGTCAAAGATTTATAATATGCATGAGAGTCTTATAAAAGGATACAAATCTGTCTGCGATTCAGAATGAAGAGGAAAGAGTTATATTAGACCGGATAGTGAAGCGTATAGGCGAGGAAAGAAAGGTAGTGTGTAAAATGATCAGTGTCTACATGATTGAATAAGGATGAGTGAACGTGTATTCATGACAACGGACATGATTCGCCTGGACAAAAAACTCCTCATCTCATCGCTTTCTTTTTATTATAACAAACATATCGATAACACAGCATTGATTCTTGTTAGACTGCATTGGATTTTATATCACTTAGATTTTTACAGGATGTACTGTTCGAGCTTGATCGTGTATACATATCATGTTTAAAAGTTTAGTTTATTGGCTACTGACCTGGAAAAAATTGGACAAACAGTCCGAGAAATTAAATTAAATTTGCACAGATACATACACTTTTGGTGCATCCAAAATAACGTTCATGTATTTTGGATTCAATTTTAATGGTTAACCAACAGGTTAACTGTTTTAATATTGAGCTTGTGGGAGTATGAAAACATTATTTAACTTATTGACACTCCCTTAGGTAGACACCCAAATATACTCCAAAAAGAGGCTTCACCTTTTGCCCTTTTCATTAGAGACACAGATGTTAAAAGATGTGAAAATTCTAGATGTTCTTGAGATTTCCAAATGATCAAATTTACGCTAAATTTCACCTGTCTATCTCCATGGGGTTCCTTTAATCAAAAATAATCTTTTGGTATTGAGTTGCAACTAAAATGTCAAGGGATGGTAAACAGCCTTAGTGTCTGATGTCGTATAAAAATGTTTTGAGAACAAAACATTATTTTATTGAGCAGATTGTCAAGATAAAATTGTTTGAGAAATATGCCCTCATTGACCCTTTGCAACAAACCCTTTAACAAAAAGATTAATTCATTTGCATTAGTAGTGACCTGCTTATAAAAACGAATCAATACGTAGACTACTTACACCTTGATTTTTTATGAATTTTCTGAATTACGAGAAACAAAAAGAAGCAAGCAATTTCAAAAAAGCAATACATCAAAGAAAATTTGCTTACGGGACAGGACTTTTCCGCTTCCGGTGGTGACTATGGTGGTGATGGTAATTCTTATGATGATGGTTGTGATGATGGTAAGGGGAAGGTGAAGAATCAATTCGTGCATCCGTCATAGTCCTATGTCCAGTTCCTCCTAAGCCACCACCAGTACTAATTTGACTATGAGTTGTATAGCTTTGCTGACTATGATTACTAGACGCGCTACTGCTTGGAGGATGACTACTCGTGTGACTTCTACTACTGCCGTTATGGTGATGATGACTATGGTTGTGATGACTATGGTTATGACTATTTGCTGCACCAACTGTTGCACTAAGGGGGTGCAAATGGTGCAGAGTGTACGGAGATGCACTTGAGGTAGCAGCAGTTGTAAAAGCCGAAGTCCCAGTCACCATCCCATAAAGACTCGTAGTTCCATTCCCACTGTCACTTCCCCTGAAACAATGAATAATATTTTCATGAATTCAATAAAAATGTTAGTTTGGGACAAACCACAAAGCTTTCTTTTCTACCTCGAATCTTTTGATGTATTAACATCTTCATAAAAAATGTTTCAATAAAAGTCCTGCTATGGGGTAACTAGAAAATAATATTTCCGACTCTCAAAAAGATTAAAATGATTATACCACCCGCAACCAAAGACTCTACTAATTGAGTTGTAAGAAATTTACTACGAGACTTTATCCAACATATTAGAACTACCTTCTTCTCTAAAGTGTTGAGATACGACTGAACCCAGCTACTTGGTTTTGATGATAGATAGACATTCATCATGAAAATATTACCTCTACCACTGAATAAATATACAATATCAAGGATCAAAAGTAAGACGAAAGTCAATGAGAGGCTTTAACAGGAAGATTTCTATTTTGATGAATGTACTATGATGATGATTATATGTTGAATGACTTCAGTTGTGTATTCCACAGTTTCACATTTATTACCCAAGAATTGAAAGAATGAGTGAAGTAATAGAAAGTTCTCAATGTAAGTAGTACAACTTGTAGCGTGTGTGTTAAGAATCCCATTTTCAAATAAGGACCAATTAGCCATGCTTCAATGACTCAGAAGATTTCCCATGTTTGGTTCTTCATGAATGGTCTTTTGTCAATTATCCTTGCTCCTTCAATCTAATCGAAGGATTACATGATCAATGCCTACAGGGTTTATACACATTTCTCTCTTCCAGCTCTCTAAACACATAGTAACTCCTTTCTCCTTCCTTTTACTAGTATTATTTACTTTTATATCTACTTTTATACCTAAAATACTTTCCCCTTCTTATCAAAAACCCAATTCGAGGTGCTCAATGTATTATAATTGTATGGAATACCTAAGTATTGTTTGGCATAAAATATAGGGTGATTTTCTGATCTGAAATTACAAAGGGTGAATACAAAACACAGAGTATCTGCATCTACTAAAATGTATTTACTTTTCTTATCCTTTTCACTTCAATCATTTCTGTTATTCAAATGTTACCTAAGTTTCTCATTTAATTTTCTCTGCAAATTATTGTCATCATTCTATTGAATAATACATTATGAGATGAGATTAATGTAATGGATAGAATGTATGTGTGAATAAGAAAAAAAGGAAACCCATGATAAACAGATAACACGATGACTATTGTCTAAACACCTGAGAAATGTTTTTAACCCATTCTGCTTTTACTGTTGGTCTAATTTAGATATAAAATGCAGCCAGCATTGTTACTACATTATACTTTCTCAGAAAAAAATTTTATCCAAAGAAATGTACATGATACCACGGCACACAGGACAAAGATAAAAAGGCATTTGGGATAAAATCACTTTCAGAATTTCCTTAATTTACCTTCCCGAAATCCCAACTCAATACTGTCCATATCACTTTTTAGTTAAGCTTCCAAATATCCTGTTTACTGTTGACTTGCATTATCACTATCATCACAGGTGAATCACCTTCATTACAGGGCTCATTGAAGCCAAGGTGAAGTTTTTAGCCTTAGTGAAACCTTATCTGGAATAGGTGTCAACTTCATGCATCGCATACCAGAGTCCATGCACCTAACCCATGTACCTACATTAACAAATATCCATTTTGTTCTGCTACTACCCATCTGTACTAGTTACTAATAGCATCTTCCTGTGCATTCCAATCGCTTATACATTATACATGTTGTTGAACACATAACAATCCCCTAACCGTGGTAATAAACAATGGTTTTAATTACCGTTGAGAGGATTACGAGTTATTTGGCAAAAGGAAGAAAGAGAGCTCTTGAAATCCTTCAGACAGAATTTCAACATGATCGTCATCACCACTTCCACCACCACCACCACCTTCATGTTGAAAGTAAAGGACGTCGAGTGGATGCAAACTTCTTAATTTACCTTAAAATTATTCGAATGACTGTTCCATATAGATATAATCATAGCCACTACTGATTATATCCATTGATTATGAAATAAGCGAACTTGAACATGTATAATGTAATATTCTATAGGAAGTAAAAGTTTCCGGAGTTTACTTCTTACCTTACTTGTCTTGCATATTATTATTATATAAATTATACTTGTGTTTAAATTTCACTACAATCCAACCTACCAGATAGTAAAAGTCGGTAGCTTTTGTCTATAATAAATTAAATTAGCAAGATTATATTGATGCCATGTCTTGACTCTTCTCATACTAACTAGATTCGTGCATCTTTGAATATTATACCGTCTCATCAAAAGAACTTCGACAGCACTGTTTTAAGTTAATCAACACTTTCTAATTATTCTTCCAACAAACTTTTAGACTTTTAGTCCTTTTGTTTTCTCACTTTTCATCCCTGTTTTTTGCATACGGTATGAATATGAATAAATGAATGATACATGAGACTTGTTGCTTATTGTTTCTAAATTTCAGCCCCCTTGTTTCTAGAATTCTACCAGCTGCAGATAATAGAATACAATGTGTATTTTATTTTCTAAAATAATATTACACAACAAACGTAGACAAAAGAGTTTTGTAGGATTGATCCATTCCCAGAATGTTATGTGGACTTGAATTAAATCTAAATATATAATTTATTATGATATAAACTTTTACATTTAGTCTTTATACTTTCTATCCTTCTCTCTCTCCAATCACTTGAAAATGTTGCTGATGATGAAGATTTTTGAACTTCTCATTCAAATTTCAATTGCTTTTGGGTAGATTACGTAAATGAAGGTAATGTGAATGGTTAATTGCAATAAATATATGATTTTGTGGTAACAGAAAAGTTATGCAATGGAGAGAAATGATCTAGTCATTTGTTCATTTATTATCAAATCAAGTATCATCCAAACTTAATTATTGCCTTCAAAACAGTAGTTAAGGTCTTGCACCTTTTAGTTTTGTATCAGTTTTAAAATCGGTTTTTCATCTTTTAAACCTTTCTCCCTTTTTATATGAAGTTTAGCATTATTTTATTTTGACTGTATGCATTGACTGCAATACTCTGATCCCAGGTAGCAATGATTCTAGGACATTAGATCCCCCACCTTAGATCCCGCACCTTAGATCCCCACACCTTAGATCCCCCCACCTTAGATC
>JAQGBU010000375.1:0-32770 GCA_034698605.1 Isotoma decorata
GCTGAGATGGCTAATTCTAGCTGGTTAACCAGCTAAAACCAGCCGGGCTAATTTTAGCGGTTTCCCAGCTAGAATTAACCGAGATAACTCGACTGACTTTGTACATTGTGCATTGTCCGTCACTTTACTTTTTACATTCAACATTTGGAAGGTAGCACCACAGACAAACCATTTAAATCAAGATGTCAATTGAAATCGAATCAACAGAGTAAGTACACAAAACTACAAATTATGAATTACAAGTTCAGTTTGAAATTAAAAGTTAATCCAAATCTAATTAAAGATCGATCGGCATTCAGCGTTCGTTGGAGGGCATTAAAAAAAGAGCATGCCTACTGCCTAAACAAATCAATGAAATCATTACGTTTTGAAACCAAACCTAACAGTACACAGTACTAACTATGGCAACAATTCCAAATTCATAAATCTATTTCTCTTCATTTTTCATTCATTCGTTTAAGCGTTGTCCATTAAAATAGTTATTTATTAGTCTTATTATGTATTAGTCAAGAAGATTTGAATACGGTCAACGGTTGTCGTTACCAATGTGCAATGACATCAAAAAATCATGTACTTTTCAATAGTAGTAATTTATTCTGTAATGTAAGGTATAAAAAACAAAAAGTAAACTTTTAAAAGTTAATTGAAAAGAAACAAAAAAAGAACTGAAGAACTGAAATACGAAAAAGTGTAGTTTTCAAATAAGAAATATTAATTTGTAGTTTGGGTAAATATTGTATATTGACGTATAATATGTGCTAGATGCACATGCTTATGGATAATTTTGACCTAGCATTTCATAACTAATAAAATTTCACGTTTTATTCCCACAGCATCATTCGGCTTATTCAACAATTCTTGAAGGAATCAAATTTGCAGAAAAGTCTAATAGCACTTCAAGAAGAGACAGGAGTGTCCCTAAATACCGTAGACAGTGTGGAGAGCTTTGCTGCAGATATTATAAATGGACACTGGGATATCGTACTCAAAGTCACTCAGTCCCTTAAGCTACCTGACAAAAAGTTGATCGATCTTTATGAACAGGTGTGTGTAAACGTTGTATTAAAACAATTTTGAATTTCGTAATTTTTTGTGCGAGGGTTTAATAGCTTTACACAATAAATGTTTTTTTCTAGGTTGTTATAGAACTAATTGAACTGAGGGAGTTGGGTGCTGCGAGGTCACTGTTGCGCCAAACTGATCCAATGATAATGATGAAACAGATAGAGCCTGAACGTTATATGCATTTGGGTAAATTAGTCAAATCTAAAGTACATTATTAATAGTGTTCATAATCTGGTCAAGTAATGCTGTGTTAATTTTCTTTAGAAAATTTGTTGGCTCGATCATATTTTGACCCACGCGAGGCATACGCTGAGGGCAGTAGCAAGGAAAAACGAAGGGGAGCTATAGCTCAAGCTCTTTCGGGGGAAGTGTCTGTTGTTCCGCCGTCAAGGCTGCTGGCGCTTTTGGCTCAGGCTCTGAAATGGCAGCAACATCAAGGACTTCTACCGCCTGGGACTGCAATTGATTTGTTCAGAGGAAAGGCATCGATGAAGGAGCAAGAAGATGAAAAATATCCAACACAGATGATAAAACAAATCAAATTTAGTCAAAAAAATCATGTCGAATGCGCCCGATTTTCACAGGATGGTCAGTATTTGGTCTCAGGGTCTGTTGATGGATTTATAGAAGTATGGAATTTCACAACGGGAAAAATTCGAAAGGATTTGAAATATCAAGCACAGGTATATTTGGAAATCACAAGCAGTATGAATAATATATTTAAAATAAAAATAGAATAGAGGTTCTCAAATTTATTTGACGGGGAATTTCAATTAACAGGACAACTATATGATGATGGAAGAGCCCGTATTGTGCCTAGGATTCAGTCGAGATTCAGAGATGTTAGCATCCGGTTCAGGTGCTGGAAAGATCAAAGTGTGGAAAATAGCAACTGGGCAATGTCTTCGTCGATTTGAAAAAGCTCATTCTAAAGGAGTTACCTCCCTTTCATTTTCAAGAGACAACAGTCAAGTTCTAAGTTCATCTTTTGATCACACTATTCGGTAGATAAGAAACTACGAAAACTTTAATTTTGTTTTTTAAATAAAACATGCATTATTTCCCAACACTCTAACAATTTTAAAACTTTTCAAATAGACTACATGGTTTGAAATCTGGAAAATGCATCAAAGAGTGGAGGGGCCACAGTTCTTTTGTAAATGAGGTAATTTTTACTCAAGACAACCACAACATCCTCAGTGCATCCTCAGATGGAACTATTAAGGTGTGGGGCATGAAATCTACTGAAGCCGTTCATACTTTCAAGTCTCTTGGTGGAACAGGTGCTGTTGATATTCCAATCAACACAATAACCATCTTGCCAAAAAATCCTGATCATTTTGTTGTTTGTAATCGATCAAGCACAGTCGTCATTATGAATATGCAAGGCCAAGTAAGTTGTGAAATTCAATTTTGAGAATGAAAAAAGAAAAAATATCAGCAAGTTTTTTATGGATTGTGTTCCGTGTAAAATAGATTGTGAAATCATTCACAAGTGGCAAGCGAGATGGTGGAGATTTCGTTTGTGCAACAATTTCTCCTCGTGGAGAGTGGATTTACTGCGTTGGGGAAGATAAGGTTTTGTATTGTTTCTCAACAAACTCTGGGAAGCTGGAGCGAACATTGACGGTAAGAATGCTGTTGCAATAAAGCAATTTTATAAATTAAGCGAAGTTAGCTATATTTTCCATATCGAATTTTTTGCCCAATTATTGTTGTTTCTAGGTTCATGAGAAAGATGTGATAGGAATTTCTCATCATCCACATCAAAACTTGATATGTACATATAGTGAAGATTCGACTTTGAAGCTGTGGAAACCCTAATCTAATTACTGATCATTTTTGAAATTATTATTTTTCTGTAGTGTTAATAACCTAGGTATGTTAAACTGAAGCTGCTAGAATGGTATGTGTAAATGGATGTGTAGATGACATAATGAGTATGCAGATTTTTCAAAAATGTGTTTCTTGTAATAATACTGTTAAGTTTTGTTTTTTTATATTGTAACGATTTACATATAAAAGCAACGTTTCTGTTGAAATGAATTGGTTTATAAATTGGTTTATTCACATACACGGAACATGTGAAACTTTGTTTTATAAATTCGAAGTTCAGCAGAGTAGAAAGTAGTCATTAAGGGATAGCTGGGTGGATAACTGTATCCTGGATTAGGTGATGTGGGGCATATTGTACTGTACAGTGACAGATTCTTTTACTTCCTAAATTTGATTAAAATTGAAACTAGTTTAGCATGTATTGGGTTCGGGTGTATTATTAGGCTGGACAGCTATTTTCCCATGGCCTTTGGTTCACTGATTACGCTGTAAATGACGAAATTTCGGTTCAGGATTTAATTGATAGGTTGGCATCTATATGGGAAGTTTTGAGATGAAATTTCCCATTAAGCAAACTGTCGATCAATATCTGGATATTTAATAGTGTTAGGTACGGATAATTTTGAGCCATAGTCGAACATACTTTTCTGCTTTTCCCCATTACTTGATAGTAACTCTTCAATGGAAAACTAAGTACCACTTTTTAGCAAATAGTTTGACGCACCTTTTCTCGTTTTAACTGTATGCTAATTTTCTAAAATCTGCATATACCTGACTTGTTGGGAAAACCGTAGTTTTTAGTTCATTTTCCTAATTAACATGGTATTTAAATACAAACTACAACCCTTTCACATCATTCACATATTGTATTTTTATAATTATTTGCTTTCTAAAACCGCTTTGACGACTTTGGTTGTTTCATGAAAGTTCAATTACTTTTACTATATAAAAATACACCCAGATACATATTTTTCTTTAAATATGCCTATTATTCTGTATTTTTGAAAACAGTAACAGCATAATTTGCCATAAACAAAATGGTACGGTTATCAAAAATCCGGATATTTTTGAGACAACAAGACAGGGTGTGAAAACCGGGCCATGTCCCAGCTAAACTGGGACGAATAGTACTCCTACCTTAATATGCATGGTAGCAATAAATAGATTCTGAACCTTTGCGAATGCCTCTAAAGAATGCATAGCTTGCCCAATCTGTCACCAAAAATCGTTGGAAATGTTTCATATCATATAGGTTCTCAAATCCCAAGTTTGTGTCATAAACATGATCCTCAATATCGTCATTATTAAAATATTCTTGAGTATGCAAATAATTCCCTTATACATAACATACAATGCTTGACACTGAATATTTGCTCAATTAGTCATGAAGTGATCATGCATACCATTTGTTCCTCAAACCTTCATTTCATACAACATCCTTCCACAAATTAAATAAAACTTATCCTAGTGTAATTATTAGCAGTTGTAGCAACTGAGGAAAGATAAGCCCAGACAAACTCCCATCACAGAGAAAAGTCATACTCACATTCACACACACAGAACAGAGTAATAAAAGTAGTAGTGGTACGTGGTAGTCATAGTAGTGGCATAGTAGGCTCAGCAGCAAGAAAGAAAATAAAAGTGATTCTTCATTCGCCGCATTGCACGTTGCAGTTGCATTGCGTTTGTTGCTGTTTCATATAGCTAGGATTATTTCTCTCTCTCCTCAATCTCCTTCTTTCTTATTTCATCTTTCGGGCAGTTCGGTCATCGGTCGGACTGGATCCTTTGCACTTTTGCAGTTCAGGTAAATTCTCCTTTTTTATTTCGGGTTTTTAATTCTTAAATTGAAATAATTAAGTAAAAACAAATTTTGAGTTAGGATAAGGTAAGGTAAAAATGATAAGCGAAAACGGAATGGAAACAAAATATTTCATTTGACATTTATTTCATATTCTGTATTTTGTATTTTTGACTTTGTTTGTGTGTAGTTGGTGTGTGTGCAGTGTGCACCATAGAGTTCAGTTTTGTCAGTTGACACGGTTGACGGTGTGACGTGGACTTTTACAATATATCGTAAACATTGAAACATTCACCAAGTGTCAGCAGAATTCTGACTTTGAATTATTCAGTTAGATTTCGGTAGTCTCTTGGTCTTGGGGGTGTTTTCAGCTGTCAAGTGCAAGTCACAAGTCAAGCCGTTCCGTAAGTTGTAAGTCCGACTGAAGTCAGAAGTCAGTAACTAGTGCATACCACTGTCAACTGTTTTTGGAATGCATTCAACATAGATTGTGTTGTAACCTTTTGACAGTAGTTAGATCAATTGTATTAATGAATTGAATGGTGAATTGTATATCCTTTTTCCTTTAGTTAGTTGTACTACACAGTGTGTAGTACACACACTAATCACAAAGTAATACACCCGTGCAGTGTGCAGTACTTTGTGATTCTGTTATCTGTTTGCATCTATAATCGTTAATACTCATGAATCGAAATGTCTTGAGGACCGAAACTTGACTGTCTCTATTTATTGTAAAGAGTAAAAAAAAAAAGTCACCACGTACAGTTTTGACAGTTTGTGGTTTCTTTGGGGTTGATAGTTAAGTATGTGTACCGTACCAGTGTAGCTGCACTTATTATTGTATGTTACCTTTAATTAAGAGGAGGCAAAGCAAAGCAGAGGACAGACATCAGACAACATAACACAATACACAATCAATTCATTTTCAATAACATCAATCATCAAACATACATTTCAACAATTGAGAGGCGATTCGGATTCGGGTACAGGTCACAGGTATTCCATTGATTGGCATTTGAGTGGACTTGCAGTTGCAGTCCACAAAGTTGGCAGTGTCGAATCGCCAGTCGGTCTATTGGTGAGGTGCAAGGAAGCACATTTAAGCTTGAGGGAAATACACCAGATAACAGAATACATGAAAACTTGAACTAGGAGGAAACTTATTGAATTGAAGCAGTAGCATATAAAGGGATATGGAACAGGCTTAATTCATAGCGAAATATATTTTGGTTGGATTCATTACATCATTACTTTCATTACATAACACATATTAGAATGGCATTGTGTGAGTATGGAGTATCAGTTATGGTAATTGTCAATAGTAGGATGACCAGATAGGTAAATAGACATTTTTGATCTCCCAAATCCCTCACCTTCCATCCCCAGGATATTGAGGACATTAGATCCCAATCCCCAAGTGCCAGGTAGATTTCCTTGACAAAAGGTTCCGAGTCCCGAAGATTCTCCTACGTTCGTAAATTCAGAAAGATAGAAAAACAAAAGAATGAAACCAATATTGAACCAACGCATCAATACCTAATCGATTTTAAATCGATGTGGTAACACCCTCGCTGCACAACCCTTTTTATCCTCTCATTCCAAATTTCATTTCTGCATACCACCTCGCCCCGTATATCAACCCTAAATTCCTACTCATGACCTAAATATAATATCAAATGTCAAGTTGCATCATTCGATTCACGTAAACGTAGAATCGGATTGCCACCTCGGATTGTCTCAAATAATACCGAAAAATTTATGCGGGCACTTAAAGTACTAGTGAGATATACTTGAATCGTAGGGTCTGGGTCGAGGATGTAATACATCAATAATAGGCCTAATAGTTGGCAAGGATCTAATGTCCTACAATCAGGTGACCATCCATCGCCGGTTTATTTATGCTGACTTGTCCCGAAAAAGTCCCGGTGTTTCATTGGAAATTTGTAATCAAACTGTTCCTAAAAATACTAAAAAATTCCAACGTTACCCAATATTCAGACGAATTAGATTATTGTTAGTACATTTATGCATCAAAAATGCATTTTGTTATTCTTTATACATTATGGTTTATAATTCCTAGTATATTAAATTACACAGATATAATAATATTATTCGTAATTTTTATATCTGATTCCGGTTAGTTGAAGAATTATGAAATTGGTAATAACGTTGTGCACAAAAATTATAGCATAATACTTACAGGAGGTATGTGGTATGTCTCGGTTTATTCTTTGTGATTTATGATCATTTTATAAGTTAAAAAGTTATCAAATTTTTCTGTTTCAGACTTAAAGTTGGAATGTCCGATATCACTCTTCCATGCAGTTTTATTCATTGTTTCCATTTAAAGTCTTGTTAGTTAGCCTGTCTCATCAGATTAGTTTATAATTATACGGCCACTTACTTGGTATATTTGTAGTCATTTAATTTGTATACACATAATGTTTCCATTTGTAGCGTGTGAAATAGTTAGCACAATTTTCAATCAATATTACTAATAAAAAAAATACAAAGAAAACTTTGAAGAGATTACTTTTATTTCATTGTATTTTGTTAATTTCAGTCCAGCCCTTCATCAGTTATCCGGAAGTAAAACATACAGGAGATCTTGGGAGAACAAGAATACAACTCATTGCTGTACATCCTAACAGCAGCCATATATATTGGAGTCTGGATCGGCATACTTCTCTTAAAAATGATTTCGATGGTGACTAACATAAGTGATACCTTCCAAGCTGCGTATAAGTCTTTTGTGGAGGTAAGCGTTGCTTTTTAATAGAAGGTTTATGAGCTTTAAATTATTATTACAAATAATCAGATAACTTTTATACAATTTTAGGTACCAACATACCATCTATGTCTGGAAGCGTTTATGTTTATGTGGGTCTTATGGTTTGTTGTTTCCAAAAAGAAGAAACATGTCGATGGCCAAATCATTCTGACTCCTGAGGTAAAATAAGACTCAATTGAGTAATTCTTGTTCGGATTGTTTAAAATAAAAAAGCAATTCTCTTTTGTAGGAAGAAGATCAAATAATTCGGGCTTGGCAGCCTAAGCCGTTGGTTGATGTTGAGCCTGGCGAAGAGGAAACTGCACCATTAGAAATCTGGGGAACTGTTGAAGGCCGTCCAGGAAAACACATCGTAGTGGACGGAGTGAAGTACCTGAATTTGGCCACCCATAACTATTTGGGTCTTGTTGATGAACCTGCACTAGATAAAGAAGCTGAAAGGTGTATTCGTAAATATGGCGTTGGTTCGTGTGGACCGAGAGGATTTTATGGGACTGTTGGTAGGAGTAGTAAAATTTACGGATTAATTATTACTAGTTCAATTCGGCTTATAGGATTTCAAAAATGCAATTCAATGTTCTTTTAGATGTCCATCTTGAACTTGAAGAAAAAATTGCAAAGTTTCTTAATTTAGAAGAAACTGCTTTGTATTCCTTTGGATTTTCTACTATTGCCAGTGCCATTCCATCCTATTCCAAAGCTGGTGACATGATTTTTGCGTAAGGATTTGAAGAAATAATGTGCATATTGTTCGTGGCGCTATATTTACTAATGAGTTATGATAAATTTATAGGGATGAGCACGTAAATTTCTCAATCCAGAAAGGCCTCCAAGCATCACGAAGCATTATTCATTACTTCAAGCACAACGACGTTGAAGATTTAGAACGTTTGTTGGATGTTCAAGCTCAAGTGGACCTAAAGGTACGTGTTTTATTAACTGAAGTTTTTTTAAATGTCTGCTTTTTATTTCGGTATCACTTGAAGTAATTTATTATATCTTTGCCTTAGAATCCCAAAAAAGCGAAAACAATCCGTCGGTTTTGTCTTGTTGAAGGAATTTACTCAAAAACCGGTGAGATGTGTCCCTTAAAAGATGTTGCTCAGCTATGCAAACGACATAAAGTTCGACTTTTTGTTGATGAAAGCATTTCATTCGGGGCTATTGGCGCAACTGGGCGAGGTGTGACAGAATATCTTGACGTGCCTGTAAGTTTGTACTCCAACCATTGGGTTGTATGATAGAATGTATTTTATTTTCCTACCTATAAACTGTTGAATTCTTAATAGCGAGAAGACATAGACTTGATTTGTGGCAGCCTAGAAAATGGCTTAGCTGCCTTTGGAGGATTTATTGTTGGACCATCCTTTGTCGTAGATCATCAACGGATTTCTGGTCTAGGTTCGTTGATTTATAAAACTTGACTCATGTCAGTTTAATAATATTTGATTTGTTGGTGTCCTTGTCGTTAGTGCTCTCGTACTTCATTTATTTAAGTGCCAATTGACTTCGTGGTTACATGCAAAATATTTTTCCCCACCCCATATATTTGTAATTTAACAACTCAATCTGCTATATGATTTGTTTTGTACAGGTTACTGTTTTTCAGCTTCACTACCCCCTTTGTTGGCAGGAGTAGGAATTCAGTCTCTGAAAATGATTGAGGAGAACCCTGAAATGGTTGCAGAGCTCCAGGACAATTGCAGATACATGCATTTGTACGAATTTAGTTTAACGTAGATAATCTTGATGTCATAATATGTTCTCCATATTTTTTATTTAATCCGATTACTCCGTTTATGCAGAATTTTGAGTCATCTTCCCCTCTTTGAGGTCAGTGGACATGAACTATCTCCGGTAAAACACATCTATTTCCGAACCATTAACGAGGACAAAGACATCACTAGGGAGCAGGCAAAGTTGCTTTATAATTTAATCATAAAAGAAGTAAGTTATACTAATCTATCATTGACATTATGTAATATATAGAATTTTTGTTAAAAGCTACTTTTATATGGTAAGGTTAAGAAGAATCATAAAATCGCCTTAATTCAACCAAGCTATCTCGAAAAACAAGAATCTTCGTTGCCTCCACCAAGTATTCGGATAACGGTGAATCGTCTCTTAACCAAAGAAGAAATGAACGATGCCGTCCTGGCTATCAACGATGCTTGTATTACCATGCCTGAGCAGTTTGTTGATCCACATTTAAGGAAAGCGACCAAAGCTAAGGGTCCTGTTGATCTGGCTGACATGGAATTGGAGCCGCTACAAATGCCTATTGAATATGATGCCTTACTCAAAGAACATCAGATAGCATTTGCTAAACTTGACAAAGCCGTTAGGGAGTATGATTCTGCCAAACGTAAGCATGAAAACGTAATTCGTGATCATGTTTCTATGATTCGTGAGCATGAGGATGCAGTTCGAAAATATGAATGCGAGGTTCGAAAACTTGACTCTTTGGTCCAAATCTACAAGGAAAGGAATGCTCAGGAGCCAAAAAAGAAAAAACGTAAATCTGGAGGTGCTTCTCACAAATTTTTATCATCCCACAAATCCATCGGTCATAATCCTTCATCGTAACTCCACCATGTGTAAGACTAAAGGGTAAAAATACTTTAAAATTTATCGCTTGTCATCTATTAATGTCAAACACCTTCCTTAACTTATTTAATCGAATGTGATAAACGTGAGGTCTTACTACTATCTTTAAACCTGATGAATTAATCTGTCTTAGTTGCTGCTACTGCACAGACTACAAATGTACGAATGTAGAGTGATGTTATATTAAATGAGAATACGTGATTCTAGGAATTGGTACTTTTAATGGTACCACAAACATGAAGAAATAATATTAATAAAAAACCATGGTAATTCGAGCATTTGTACTTTTGTCCTATCAAAATGATAAAATCACTAGTGGCTTCTCTATGTATACTTTTATTGTTTAATTACTATCGTGTAGCCTTGCTAACTTAATGGTACAAATAAATACTTAAGGTACTTTTTCCACGAATGCAATGCAATACTATTGCATTGCATTCGTGGAAAAACATTTGACAGCAACACAGTCGTTCACACTAGCTCGCCTAAACTCTTAATACAAAACCGTACTATTCCAATTCCAGTTTAATTTAGTTTGTTTATACGCTTGAAATGTAACAGTTTTATACATATGGAAGACAATGTAATGTGTATACATAAGTACCATCCGCTAACTACTTAAGTTTTCTTTCACCATCAATAAATTGTTTTTCAATCTTACTATCGATTTCTTCCTGTGTCAGTTATTTTTTAACAAAACGACTCCTTTTACGAGTAAACTGTACTGAAGAGTGGACAATATAACGTAAGGCTCGTAATAATATTGTAAAAGTGAATTGTAAATTTCTACCGGTGGCTCATTTCCAGTTTTTTACCAAATTATTCGTATACATCCACGAAATATATTACTTCTGAAATAAAATGTTGTTTTTCAAAATTTTCAACACTGTTACATGCATTCATTATAAATAGGTTACCTAGTTAATAGCTATTTAAGAACAAGGATCACAAATTCCTATACTTAACGTCTAAATAAGACGACCATCTATTAAGATTAAAAACCCAAGACACCTTGACCTTTAGTCAGTCAGCTCAGTCAGTTTGGCTACCTGCTTTTATTTTGTTTGTGAGTATCATTTCTTCAACTACCATAAACATCGATGCAGCTCGCCCGCACGAAGTAAATAAAATTATAGGCTATGTGCATTAGCAATATTAACAGTTTACTTTGTGATGCGTGAAATCTATTACGAATGCACCTATTACCTTACTTAATTTTAAGTATTTTGTTTACTGCACCAGGAGTCTAGGAAATAAAAAAAGATGTGCTACATGAATATGAATAACGTATTTATTAGAATGAGTACACAACGATGACAAAGAGTAGGGATGAAAATATATTCCGAGGTAATGCTATTGTAATAAATAAAATCAAATGAATACTATCAGTTAGAAATGCAAAGCAACAGAAACATAAAAAATTGTACTTAAAGATATTCACTCCTTTATTTTTTCAACTCATGTGACTTCAAATCCACGCTAGATTAGCTGATAATTTACCAATTAAGTTCGCATGCAATTAAAACACATTTTTTGTCATTTCTTTGTTGTCTGTTGGTTCTCTCGCCTGATTCATGAATATCAATGTTAACGACGTTTCAATTATAGGATTTGTTATTTTTAATTATTGGATTTTTTACTCAAACAATTTAGAAATCGCATTACTGTAACAGAATTTAATTTGTGATTTGAATTTAGAAACAGAAGGTAAGCTAAAAAAATGTTTCACTACAGTCATAAAAATACGAATAGTTTAGCTACAAGTAATTTCTTAGTCTGTGTTATATAAAAGTAAGCTAATTAAGAAGCTGAGAATTTTTGGCATTCAACAAAATTGGGAAAGTGCATACCGAATCAAATTTACTAAACAAGACATTTCAAGGGTCGAACAAAAACCCTTGAGACATCTCTCTAGTTTTCCGAAACTTGTTAGCTCATGTCGAAGATTCTCAAGTCTTCAACCTACCCTCAAATGATACAGTGTACGTTGTATTAAAGATATAAGCAAGTGCTAAAGTAAGAACAATCAAAACAATATTGAATTACAAGTACAATGTAATAATCATAATCTTAATAATAATGTAATCAGTGTAATGAATAATTAATGACACTGGTAGGTTTACAATAAAAGTAATTGCTAACGATCAGTTACGAAGATTGACAAACTGCCTAAAATATATGGTGGCCAGTAGACAGATGCCATTCCCCAACTAGTATTACGTATGTATTATCTTCATGATCTTAGCTTTCTGATGATCATTTGAAATTAGTTTTAAACGGATGACTTAATCACATTTAGTTTTTTTATAATATAGCAAGTTAAATGCAAAAATGTAATATTTTTAGCTTCCTTATTTGCTCTGTTCTTCTATTACTTCACTCAAAAGGCCCACTTAATAGTTTATTAGTTTTTTTGTAGTAGTTGTCAAATTTTCCAATTTACTAATATCAATCAAATTTTCAATTACTACTGGATTTAATTTCAATTGTCTTGGTAGTATTATTCTAAACCTAGTCTTACATTAGTGGTACCTATTTAAATAAAGCACGTGCTTGCATCCAGTTCACGTAGTAGTAATATTGTAATAACAACTGAAAAACTATATGTATTTTACTTAGTTTGATATCTAAATAATTTTATACCGAAAATTAAGTCCATGAGCTCCACGAGAGTAACACAGGTAATTCGTACGGGTGTAGTAACTTTAGGGACTTTTTATATATAAGGACTCCTGAACCTAACACATACTACCCTTTAACTCGTTCAAACAAGTTATTCTAAGGTTCAGTTGATCCAGTTGAAGGATTTTTGTAACTTTTTTTTTCTTCAACAAAAAAGGCTTAAAACTTCGTATCAGTTGTTCTCCTACGGGCCGCTTCATCATATTATATTATATTTAACTATAAAATTGACGGTAAATTACCTTAGAATTGTTACGACTCTCCTCCCTCTCTTTTCTCTACCACCTACTTAATTGTAAAATCTATTAAAGACTAATTGGTAAACCCTCCTACCTAAAACTCTTACTATATTTATACGTAAATTTCAAAAATGTACTCCCATTCATCGATTCACATTAGTTTTACATGAACTTCACTCGAAGATATAAAATTTGCATAATCGTCAATATGATGCCCACGAGTGTTAACTATTTAAAGTATAGAAGTTGTAAGACCGTTTGAAAACAATATGGTACACTAATTGAAAACAGCGTCTGTTATAGTAATGGATTCATTCATACAAGTTTACTGGACGAGACTACCTAGCCCTGGGTTGACTGGATATCAATAGTCGTAATGTTATAAACTACAAAAGTGGCACTACAGGCACTGCGTTGATCGAGAAATCGTAATCAGTGCCGTCGTTACAGTTAAAATACAAATTTAAGTGTGAAAGAAGTTTTCAAAGTCTCTGTGTTAAAAGTATTTGCATATTCAAATTATCTCGAATAGTCCATTCAGTAAAATCAATATTTATAAAGTTTCCCAACATACACGTGTTTCATCGTTGTTACAACATTCTTTGACTCAGTAGTTTTAAATTAAAAGCCTAGTCTATTCTACATAATTAAAATGATTACTCTACACTATTTGCATGATGATATATATAGTAGTAACAATAATATACGTTTTTCTACTTAAACGCTGGTATTTTCAGTTAATTATTTGCTGGTGGAACATACTTGAAAATTCACAGTTTATAATTACGAAATTGACAGCTCCTTAACAGAAGAGAGAGGGTTGATAAGAGCTTATGGAGAACAACATTTTAGGTTCGACTATCAGATGTAAATTAGTCGAGCACAAACCTTCATAGAAGGTTCGCTTTTTAAAAGCTTTATGAATTTTGATGTAAATTATGCTAGATTTTGTAAAGCATTTGAGAATAGGGATACCGGGTGTTCATTTTTTTCTTTTGAGTGATGATAAACTATGTGCGACGACTTATCCCAAGCTTGGGAAATCATTAACGTCATCCACACGTGGGGCTGCTTGTCGAGTTGGTCGATCCTACGAATTAAAAATTATTGTAAATTAGTAAATTCCTTTGTTGAAGTTAATTATAAAACCCGTTGTACTCGATTAAGAGTTCTTCCCTACTAGTGACCTTTTAATTCTCAATGGAGGTACACTACATTCAATTTGTATTAAACTGCATACTAATTAGTAAATTAGTTTCTATACCTCTCGAGGACCACCTCGACCGCCACGGAAGCCTCCGCCTCCACCTTCTCGTCTAAATCCACGACCACCTCCACGTTCACCACGGCTACCACCTCCACCACCCCGCTCAGTTCGCTCCGGTCCTCCTCGTTCGCCGCGATCTCCCCGATCTCCCCGATCACCACGATCGGGACGATCAAGTCCCCCACGTCCCCGTCCACCACGTCGCTCACCCCCAGGACCTCCTCGTCGAGAATCAGCAAAGTGAAAATCAATTTCAAGAATTTGTTTCTGTCGGCCAGCTCGTTGAGGGCAGTCATACTCCTAAGGAACAATACATGAAACTTAGTACATCAATCTAATTTGTTTGCACTAGCAAAATAATTTGTAGCTGGTATTTACATCTGCTACCTCTTCTTCCTCATATTCTTCTTCCTCTTGCTGAACCTTTTCCTTTTTCTTCAAAGTTAAGTTTTGCCACTGAGACTGATCTTCACCTTCACCAGCTTTTCTTAAGTTAAAGACGGGCTTCTGTCGCGGTTGCTATTTTTTTTACACAGAAACGGAATTATTTATACGCGGCTTCAATTGTAAATCGTGTTAGTAATTTAAATCAAATTTTATGGTGGGTCAACTTACACTCACCTGCAAAGCCTTATACTCTTCAAGAGTCATCAGCTTAGGCTCCACCGGTCCATTTGTGGCAGATTCGTCCGTTTCGGGTTTGTCTTCGCCTCTGCTTAGCGATAAATAATGATGAATATTATTACTTATTACAGATAATACATAATATCTTTAAATAATTGATTACTAACTTTTCGTTGGTTGGCTCCTTGTCAGGTCTTTCTTCGGTTACTTCCTCGGGTCCAGGTTGTGCAGGATTGAGTTCGGCCCTATAATAAAGATCAGAGATACTAATGCTTGTTGAATAACTACGATCAATGTAGTAAATCACTTTAATTCGATTTCACTTACTCCAATTCGTCCTTGTACGTCCCCCAGTTTCGGGACCCTCCGCCTTCTCTCTTGTCCACCGACTTCACACCACTATAAAAAACAAAATAATGCGTAATTAAATACCCATAATTTTAAGACATGAGCCCCCTAAGTTTTGTATACCTCTCCCTTCCAAAAATAATCGCATGTTTCACATAACTGATAACTCTAAATTTATTATAAGAGTAATTAACATTTAAACCGCGGGTCGAAAATCTTCGGTCGCACGGTCGCAGGGCGACCTGGGAATTTGGGGGGACCAGCTGGGAATGAGCTTTTTTTTTTTTTTGCTTTTCAAAATCCGTACTCCGTATGAGCTGTTTTTTTAGCTTTTTCCAGGGATTTTACACATCTACACCTAATGTAGTTTTCCAGGAATTATGTCACCAGTGGGAGAACAGTGTATATAATACTGAACTGGGAAAGACAATAAAGATAAAAGATAAAATACAAATGTACATACGTACATACATATTGCATATCATAATACGATGTTGATAATTCTACTGAGTAAAAACCTTCACACCATTTCATTTCAATACGAAAAATTCCTATTCTTTATTCCAAGAAATGCGACAGGTCAGGCATGTCAAACAACGTAATAAGTAGAATCGACTCATGACTAGAATAGAATTCATGAAAAGGGACTGCAGGATTTTGAGACTCACATGAGACTCAAGCAACTCAAGCAAGCAAGTAAAATCTATCATATTTCACCCTATGCTTTTATGCGGAACCCTTCACTCATACATGTTCCATACTCTCTTGGGCAGGCTAATTATGAGGTGTTGCAGCGTTTTGGACGGGTTAGGAGCGTTTTGGAAGTGTTTAGCCCCGTTGGGATGTTTTTTTAAACGATTTTTGAAGTGTGTGGAAAAAAATTTAAAAATAAGCTTTTTTTTTTTTTTAGTCATCTGGGAATTTTTCCTGCGATCTGGGAATTTGTAAGATTTTCGACCCGCGATTTAAACCCTAAGCAGAATTTTCAAAATTCGTTCTAGATTATTTCGTTAAATACACTTGTCTTGTCACCAAGATCAGTTGACAATTTCATTGTTCACAAACAAAATCGACAAGTTATTAATTCATGATAAATTTCTACATTACCTTTTATCTGATCCAGATTGTCTATCAAATTCACGTTTTCTTGGAGCACCTCGGCTTCCACCACGGTCGCCTCGGGGAGCTCCTCGGTCCCCTCGACGCTCACCCCGGAATCCACCTCGACCTCCTCTTCGATCTCCGAATTCTGTGTCACCTCTATAGACAACATGCAACATACTTAGAGGTCATAAAGTTCGAAATACTTAATTATGAAGAAAGGATATTGTCGATTTGTAAAATTTGTCCGTCTAAATTATTATTACTCCAGAAATATTAGCTAGTGTCGTGACAAGCGAGTCAACCCCCTGCAGCCCCTGCTTTAAATGCCGCATATTCAAACTTTACCTGAGATTTCGTAAATTTGGTCAGTTAAAGTGTATAGTTTTATTAAAATACATTTAATTCAACTACTAATTCAAGTAGTTGAATTAAACTTTACGAGTCAACCGCAACCCCGTTACTGGAGCCTTTCGTCTGACCAAAAATTTTGAAAAACATCGAAATATGTAAGGAAAAAAAGTCAGTAGCTAACAACAAAATGCCAAAAGACCACTACTTGCACGGGGATCGCATTCAATGTATACCTTCAAATTTCTGTAATATAGTAATATTATTATTATCTGTAATCTGAACCGGAAATGATACTTTTCGACAGTAGAAAACACATCATCAAATGTAAATAATAAAAAGTAAGGGAAAGTATAAATTGAATAAAAATCCGGCGAATTCTTACCGACTAACGTCTTCCCGGTTTCTTCTGTTATTCCTTTCTTCCCGTTCTTCCTCAGTAAATTTTACTCCACGATCTTTTTCATACGCTGGACGGTCAGGTCTAGGTCCACGGTTTGGCTTTTGTCCTTCATTTCCAGAAGCTTTATTAAAATATTAAAATAAGAAAATGTTAGATGAACATTTCGAATTTTACAGTTCTAATTCCTGACTACCAATACAATTTTAAAGTCAGTAGCTTACAAATCGGCCTATTGCTTGTCTTGGCTGAGTCAGTTCCTTTTTGATTTGAATCACGGATACCTTTCCTGGCAGTGGCACTCGTCTTATCAGTCCCAGTTTCTACAATAAAAATCATACAATATAATTATAAAGGAGTGAAAAACTAAATGTTATCTTCATCCCATAAAAAACATCTCACATCTGGATGGACTGTGACTTACTGTTGGAACGAGCAGAATCCACTTTTTCGGTCCTGTTTTCTTTTTCGGCACTTTTTACTTTTGGTTTCGCCCCAATCTCAGCAGCCTTTAACCCTTCCTCCGGTTCTTCCTCAGAGTCCGAAGAAGTCCTTCGAAGGAAGCTTGAAAAGCGGTTGGTAATCCCTATTCCATACGCGTTCTCCATCGTGCACTTTTCGCTCCAACTCTCAGCTGTAAAAAAAAGAAAAAAATATATTTAATAACCTGAAACTAAAATCAAGGACTCTACCGACTTTTGAAAACTAACTTTCTAGAAATTCTCGCATAGTGTCAACAAAGAAGGTCAACAATAGTTCAGGCCTCTTTAGTCACACTGATGAACCTATTTTACAATGAATACCCTTGAGGAAAATTGATCCCAACTCCCAAAGTCAGTGGTATTAGAGAATAGAGATTCAGCAAAACCGGCGTTTCATGACTAAAACGCATTGAAATTTTCGTGAAATATTTCAATCGCATCTCATTATAAACGTGTACTAGGTGGAGTGAGTAGAATAGAGGAATGACTATTCTACTCAAGACTAGAGCTACTTTTCTTTGTTTCTTATGCATTTTTCCCATTTTTATCTAATTTTGGTATTATATTTTGGGTAGTGCATAGTGAACTTAAAATATGAAATTTAAAAGCCCAATAACAAAGAAAAAACGAAATGTATGAATGGGGTAGATAATACGAAAACCGTTTTTTAATTCCAACTTCCTAATTATGACATTGTTCATGAATGGAGTCATCGTATGTCACCAAGCATAAGGATGCATTTCAATTAGTAAGTCAAAATGTAGACCGGCTAATTATTCTTTAAATGCAAAATTTCAAGGAGAAAAATTGTCAACCCACGGTATTTAAAACGGACGTTGCTCAAAGTGTGTCGATGTTCACCCTAGTATATAACCATTTATATATCTTTCTTCGGAACTATTTCGCATTTTAGAAATCACAGCGATGAATAATAACAAAGGCATCATTTAATACCATAATATACGCCTTTGAAATCGATATTCGATTCTAGATATAAGGCTGCAAGGGTTTTTCTTCGTGATTGATGGTCACCCTATATCTTGACCTTAGTCTTTTTAGGAAATTCCCTCTCCCAAGACATTCTGAGAAGTAAAAAGATATTAGACTGAAAGCACTGAAGTGAGTAAATCTGCTAGACAGAAAAAAGCTTGATGGCTAACAATACGAGGAACCAGACAATTTGATACAGATATGACATGACCAGAAAAAAAATTAATATATACCTATATTAATATATATTAAATAAATATATTAATATATATTAAATAAATATATTAATATATATATTAATACATTAAAAAATAAAATAAATTACAATAGTATTTCTTTAAACATTCATATCTTCCCAGTTCCCATGTATATTCAATATAATATTACTTCAAACTCTAACAAAATAAATTCGTCTGGCTTCAACTTCAACAAAACATCAAGAGAAAAATTAGCTGGCCCTTATTAATGTCTTAACAAGGCATAGCTTAGACGTACTGAAAAACTGATACCTAAATACTCCATTGGAAATTTTAATGTTGGCAATTATTCCTTAACACCGTCAATCTGATAACTTGTCTACTAAATTCATGATTCGATGAAATAGCAACCTTTGTTCATGCAGACTACCTGTGTAACTCTTATACAGAGGTTTTTTCCCGGTCAATGATTTTATTGCGATGGGACCATCATCCTACTGATAGGAAATCCCTTAAGGCAGATAATGGTTCATCTTTAGAAAATATTATTGAAATAATCAGTACTACTGAACAACCCTTCCGATTTAAGAACGACCATAGTCACCATAGTATAAAATACTTCACAGCGGAATATTGTGTTGCCTTGCATGAGTAACATATAATTGTATGCGATGGTATTATTTTGTAGTCAAAAAGTACTACTCACTAGTTGATATTAATGTGGCAAGAACGACTCGGTTGGTAAAAATAACGCATATATGCTGAATGAATCTAATTTTTTTACTCGAATACAAATAATGCCTGACGGGTTTATTCTATGTTTCCCTACCCTACCGAAAGCTTTGCAGGGACTTAACCATTTAACAAGTTCAGAGATAGAAAGAGAAATATATTTGTAGAACAGTGAGATACTTATTTAGAATTCGAATGAATACAAACACTATACATAAGACAGCTCGACCTATACCCAGTACAACGTATCGGATGGAAGGAAGATCCGATCCAATGCCGGGTAACTTCCTTTCCCTTCCTACACAAAATCAGAGACAGAATTACACGACTTCAGTTTCTCCTGAAGTACATTGGCTTTTTTTGTGTCTTAAGAACTTGCATGCCTTTCCGATGTTTTAGACATTTACTAATAAGAATACCTCAACAATCCAAATTCGTCGCTTTACTATCATTGCATAAGTAGTACGTTGTATATACGTAGAAGTATGAACTTGTCATCTTCATTTGGCCGATGAAACCGTACTTAGAGTTAAGATTAAGATAATACGTTGCATACGAAAGTATTGGTTGTTAGTATTTTCTTTTACGTTCCAAGCTTCAATGACTTCGTGCGTAATTTTTAGGGGCGTAGAATCTCGTTATCAAATAGAGAGACCAACTTAACTTCTAAAAGATAAAAGGATCGGACATGTCGTTACTGTCGTTTTAGTATTTCAAACGTTAGACTTTTGCTCTAAACCACTGTACCGCCGCCCACGAAAACTATCTCAGTTGCCCTTTGACATTTTAAAGCTTCATGATGTGGATGTGGAATATAATGTGCAAATCACAATTCTTAATGCTACTTAACCAATCGTTTGTCTAAAAGTCTCTTTCAGTCTAAAATTACGAAATAAATAGGCAAAAAATGGAATTCTTGTATAGAACATACCGATTTTTACCGATTTCAACCATGCCGTCTATACTACAGTTTTGGTATATTTTTAAGGGGGTTAATGCCTGTTATTATGATGTCATTAGTGCTAACCCTAAGCTAAGACTTGAAGTACTAGTAATTTAAACCCCGATATTAAGTTGCAGTCTGCAGCGACAAAAATTATACAAACAAGTCCATTCAAAGGCAAAAATCTTTTTAAAGAAGATCGGGATAAATCCAGTAAAGAGATAAGAAATAACAACTGCATCTGCACATTCTGCAGTAGAGAAATGTGTACTCATTGAATTGAGAAATTCTAAGACAATCTAAACGAAAATCAGGGAGTCTCATCTTCAGTTGTACAGCCAAGGTAGTTTACTAAAAAGGTTGAAGTTTGAAGGTCTTAAACCCAAACGCAGTTTTTTAAATCGTTATTAGGATAACATTAAAAGAGTTATCAAGAATGGCTAAATGCACCTCTGATGTTTCACATGAAACGAGAAACTAGCCAATTACTTGACAGGTGTACATTTCTTACGCTAAAAAATTAGCCATCTAAATCCTAACGATACGATTCGTCGATCCACTCTGCCAGATTATTGCGATACAATATCTTATCTTCGAACGTGTTAAAATCAACTTTTTAAACCGAGCCTGAACTTGCCTGAGAAATAAAAAAAATTCCCATTTGGAGCTATCCATGCAATGATGCAGTGTCCATACTGTCCATCATCATAAAGATGAAGAATGATTCCATCCCTCCTTGCATACATTTTATATCTAAGACTAAGACATGACATCAGAAGAAATAGGTATTTATCAGGTAAATGCATTTATTTGCAAAAATCTACCTTAACTTTCTACTTTTGTATTTTTTAATGCAAGTAGTGCAGCCATATTGCCATTGCAGGATTTAAGATACTGGAAAACTGCACGTGCCTAAGAATAAGAACCGAGTATCTCGCCCCATTTAATTTAACAGAATACTTGTTATCCTTAATACTTTTACCATTTCATCAAATGTTGTTTTTTACTGACTTCTGCTTCTGCTTCTTTTTCAGAAAACAAGTTTTGTATTCTATTGAAAAGTTATTAATAAAAAGTTATCTAAAAGATGTGTAGTAATCGAGACTCGAAACAAAGAGGCTCAGCCTATTCCCCTAGCTTGCTTACCAGATACTTGCATCCTTCTCTCACGCTCTGATGACAAAGAAGCCATCATCAGATCAACAAGCTAACGAGCCCAAAAGTAACAAACGCTAACAAGTAAACTTAGAAAGAAGTTAATTTTTTTCACTTAAATTCATGTTATGTATTATTGGTGTGCTCTTATAATTTTATATTCGTACTTAACCCTTATGACCTCTACTTTCTACCATAAACGGTCATGCCATACTGTCTCCTCTGAGAGTGTGATCCAAATCCTCTCCTTCCTATCTACTCTAACCTCTAACTCTTTCTAACTGTTCTTCAAATAATAATTTTGTTTGCATTATGAAGCAAGGTTTACTAATAGTTCCTTCTTTAAAATTGGAAACTAGAACAGTTTCCTTCTTATAAGTACTTTTGTAGAAATATAATTATCTGGACGTATTAACTGCGTTTTACCTTGTTACACATATGACGTACCAGCACTTGCGAAAAAACGGTAGCATGCTGCATGACTCATATGAACTAAAGAATCGAACTAAATTCTAAGCTATGATGAACCATATTCTTATTTTCTTGGTTGCCCTTTTCCTTGGTAAATTTCCAAGTTTAAGCATTGTTCTTTGTAGAGTTTATAAACAAAGCCATTTCCTATTAGTAACTATTGTAACTAGTAAGTCGCATTAAAGTTGTTTTTTTCAAGTACTGAGAATCCTTAAATTAACTGTCTTCACTTTTTTCTTTCGTGTGTAAATTCAAGAACAAATGGAGGTTGTACTTCCAACAAATCAATGAGATACTTGGTACGATACTCCTTTTTAAAACATTTTGGCCAGTAAATAATTTACATTAAATATTTGCAATTTTTTTAAAAATAATGAATTCGTTTGCCTCTATTAAATTCAGTGTAGCTGAAGCATCGCCATCAAAAGCAAATAAAGACTATAATATGCATTTTGATACATTAATCACCTATTTTTCTTTAGTTTATCTAATTAATTTAACAGAAAAATACCCTGTGATTATTGACTTGGTATTTTACTCATTTTAAATGGGGAAAGAGTATTGGTCATAGTTAAAAAGAGTGACGGTTACAATTAAGAATACAAGAACGTACGTACCTTTAGTCTAGCTGTATATTAAATTTAATATGTTATTCACATAAGAACACGTAAAGCATCCAAAACAATTATCATATGGAATTCAATCTTAAATGATAGAAACCAATATTATATTAATATCTTATATTTTAATATAATATAATATAAAAATTATAATATCTTATATTTTAATCTTCGACCTTAAGAGCGTAGCTTCCATTTATTACTAAAACTAACGATTACTACTTCCTGGTTCAATTTCAATCCTTGCTTAATAATTTCACTTCATAATACACACCCACTGCAAATTTTGAATACTCTTTGTATCCCAAGTAGTAATTTAGATTAAAGATACAAGGTAATTTATATTTTATTCATAGAAGGTCTAATGTCTCTTGGTTTTCGTAAATAACTCTGTATCGATTTTTGAGAGCTACAAAAAACCGTCACCGGTAGCACTAATATATTGATACTGTTCGTAATATCCCGTTTTCAAAAGCTGTACCTGTCTGTCTGAAATCTAACAGGAAAATTCACCAGTCACCCTTATTCAGCCTTGTTACATTACTTATTTCAGAAACTACTATGTTCCTCTAACCCAGACGCATCTGCCCCTTACAATACATAGGTAATCAGGTAATACTACCATATCATAATTTTAAGGTCAACTGTGCCTTTAGAAATGCTTTTTCCAAGCCCAAATATTATACGGAAGAAATCTCCCCTTAATTCAATAATAGGAGACTACTTACTACCTCTTCTCGTATTCGATGCCAAAATCTGAACAAAAGATATCACAGACAAGGTTACTGGATAGAAGCTAAATACGTGAAGAAGGACGAGAGATTTAAGAGATTTAATAATAATATGAAAAACAAATCTTTTGATGTTGTACTGGATGGTTTACTCAACAAATTCAATAGAGTGAAGGTTCTTTCTTTCTCCTTTGTGTTTCATTTCACCTAGTAAATGTACTCACAGAAACCGGAGGTAGCAATGATTACAAGGTCTAACCGAAAAGACACTTAATTCGTAAGAGAAATAGGGATCCACTGGTTGATCACGAATACTTCGCTATACTATCGGAATATAAAGAACTGAAGAAGGCCCCCCCTTCCATATCGATGACCTCGGCTTATGCATATCTTCTTAAAACCAACAAAGGAACATTTTTTATTCATCGCCTTTTCCTTTAGCACTTTCTTAGCTTTTCCAGTTTTTACCTTACAAGTAAAGCTTTAAAACTACACAAACTTGTAGAAAACTCAGCTAAGTGGCTAGAATATACTTGTCAAATATGTATAAAATGCATTCGGCCCTTTTTGCCTTATGTTGCCCATACCTAGAAAAGGTAGAAGATTGTTTTTCTCTAAGATGTCGAAACATCGTATTGATCGTATTCCTTTTTTATTCAATTTCCTCTTTAATTCTTCTCCTTCTTTCTTTGCACCTATTACTAATACGAGTTTCAACTCAGAGACTTCGTTAAGATGAGTAAATAATACCTATAAATGCAATCTGGAAAATTAAAATGAGCAAGTAAAAACTACATAGGTATTAATTTTACTACTTAACTGACACTTGAAGTTATTTCGTTGGTTGGCCTGAGAGTAGCTTTCCAAGCACATTTCAGTTTGTATCTTGACGACTCACCTTTTGCTTTAATCAAGCAATAAAACAAGTTAAATTGAAGACAGCCTTAATTTAAATTGAGATCATGACAAAAGCAGCTGGGATATTATTATAGAGCTTTTAAACTATTAATCAACTGGTTCATCATGTAGCCATTTTATTATCCAAAATTGGAAAAAAGAAAGGATGCTAAAGAGTATATAATGACATTGTTTCTAATAAGTTTTCACAATAGTTCTGGCATTTCCATTTGTGTAAGGAAACTAATAGAATAAGCCAAAGTTTTGTGAAACAAAAAAGCGCAAATAAAATTGATCTCTCAGTTGGAGGTTTCTTACTACTTGGAGGACTAGACAAAAAACTACAATCTAGTAAATCCCTACATACATCATGAATGATTATTTTATTTAAATTAAAATGCAACCCAAGGCAAGACCCCAGCATTAGCACAGCCTATGTACTCAATTAAGCCAACCAAATAATATATTTTCAGTAATGAATAATCCTTGACTTAAATACAAAACAGGAGTCTCTCCTTTCAATAATCTTAATGGTGGACACAACAAATCATTAATTATTTATCCGAGGAGGTAGATTCTACATATTATTATGTAACAAACAAATGCATGTCCTAATGCATCGTGATTGGTAAAATGGCTTTAATTCCAGGGGGATATGGTAAATGGTAGCCGTCCGGGCCGTAGCTAATATTATATATAGTTCAAGTTAATACACTAGAACCGAATCAAGGTAAAATATAAAAGCGTTTTTATACAGGGCATGTAAGACCGAACGATTTTTATTTCTGTTTTCTATTCTCTATTTGGTACAGAAAACTCAGGCCCCCTTCCAGGTGTGCACGTTTCCTTTTTGTTACATCACATTTAATGACTGATTTTGCAAGAAACCAAAGAGCCCTTTGAATTAATACCGGTTCAGTTTACGAAATTATTAATTTTTCATATCTGATTAAGTCAACGACATACTGTTACTGAAAGCAATTTTTTAAACTCATTCGTGCAGTATGTGCTAATTGAAAAATGATACAAATCCTTTTTGCGATGATTTTAATTGTAGTTTGGTATGAAAATGAATGGACTGACACTATTCAATTCAATCAGTATCATATGAGTCTCATTTCAAGTTTTAATATCGTCACTTCGAGCCCATTGACAAATCATAGTTTATCTCACTATACATGGCTCGTCATAATGTATCTGCATCTAACCATCTCGATGGATTATCGAAATAAGCGATTACTTTATCTGAAAGGGATTCAGTGTGGGATTATTTCATATACATCATAACCATATAGGGTAGTTTTGCAAAAATAATGAAAGCCTTTCGCTTTAAATGTTGAATTTGAGACTAAACATCCAGATTTATGTTCCCTTGTTAAATGCTTCCAACAAGTCAATAAACTTCAGAGTGAACTGATTTATCTTTTATATCCAACGACTTTGTCTCTTTTGTTATTTCCCCTTACGTATATGTAATAAAATTCAGGGAATTTTATTTGATTAGCGGACAAACTGCGAGTTGTGTGCGTTGAAAACACAATTCTGACTTAAGTTTAAAAAGCTTAACAGCACAAACCTTATCTCATTCATCCTGAGCTTAAAATATACAATTAATTCCACCATACCTCTATTATCTAGTAGGCATATTTCCTGTACATTCAAAAAAGAAGTTAAAACTGAAAGCGTGCCTCTAGTCCAAACAAATACCTAATTTATATCTTTATCAAAAATTTCATAAAATCAATATTAGCTGGTATTAATAATACCATATTACTTATTTTACAAATTGTCAGTTAAATCGCCATTACCGTTTTAGATGTATGCTAATTTCAAACAAGTGAAACTTACAACTGCAGAGACATAGTTTCCTGTAGTTCTAAAAAGAAAAAACTTTGGATCGCGATCGTGCATTTCCATAAAAAGAACAAAGTATTACCTAATAAGTTATTGATACACCAAAAATATATTTACTTTGAAACTCTACATTAGCCTCGTGCGGGGATACAGGTCAAAGTTTAACAAAAAATCCATCAAAAATCCATCATGCACTATACTAATTCTTCTCATAAGTAGAATCAGTTATCATGTATTAATATATCACTAGATTTACGGTGACAATGACAATGTACTCTACCGTGTAGCCTGGACTTTGTTCTTCGACACAATTCACACAATCACAGAAAAACAAACTAAAAAATTAAATGCGTTTTATACTGTATAGTCATATCCAACCCTAGTAAAAGAGTGTAAAGAAGTTTTTCCCATGTATAGGCTTATTCTAGTTACTTACTAACAAAAAAGAAAAAGAGCCCGAAAACTGAGCAAAAATATATTTTGTATATGAGTAGGTAGGGATGGACAGGTGATAATGAAACCAATTCGATACCAGATGACTATCAAAGTGAAGCAATGATAGAGGAGAAACAACAAGGGCTTTTATACTTTTAAATTGTAAGATCTCATATAAAAAGACGTGTCATAATTGATAATGAGGAAGGAAAGATATCTTTTGCTCTGTTCTGGTCTGGATTCCTTTCTTAATTTTATTTCTGCTCCTCTTTATATACTACCCTTCCTGCCACTACTACTACTACATACGAATCCATATTTACCTATGAATTACATTTACACTATCTCATTTAGAGTAGTAGTTGTATAAACTACAGACATGACATAATCCATACGATCTCTTTGTAAAGATTAGGACGAGTCCACCACATGACTGGATATAGGAATAGTTAGGATGAGGTGCAATTGTGTAAACTATTATTGTAAACCCACACTCCGCCTTTTCTTAACGAAATGACGATGATGATCATCATCCTTACCTTACAACTCAAAGCATGGCATTATTACATTCTCTTTAATGTAAATCCTAAGAAAGGGATCTAAAATTTCAAACCCTACAAAGTCTACGCTCTACAGTAATATTCTTAACATTTTAACTAGACAAAAGACAAGGAGAGGTAAGCCAACTGGTTCTTTTTATTCGATGGACATGGATGCATGACGATGAAAAACCTTGAATCTTCACAACTCACACAACTTAACTAATGGATTTCAGTCCAAGTCAAGCAAGTTGCAGACACATGGCGAATTTTTAGCAAAAGCCATCCTGGTAAACTACCTAATGTAGGTTTCATCGTTTAAATTATATTTATAATGATCATAGCCGTGGTAAACTACTTTTAATAAATAATAAGATACTACTAAATATTACTAAGAGATAATTTAAGTTAGCAATATATGCAATGTTACAACTGGGTGATGCTAGGTCTGGATGAATGCTGGTTAACAGCCTTTTGATGAGACAATTGATCAAGTGAGTCATTTTTCTCTTGATCAAGGCGTAAACAATATTTCTTTGTGATCCGTGATATTTCTGATGCAGGACGTTCTTAGATATAATATATCTAACTAAACTTTGTATCCTTAATCATTAAGATTATATAGCAATTTTTTATGTTGCATGCGGCTTATAGTTAAGTATCTTCCATATTCCATTCATACACAGGGATATCTCAGGTAAGGTTACCAGGACTGCGTCGTACATTATATGCATGCGGTTTGTATTTGTTCGAAAACAACTTTGCTTTGTTGTGCTTTGCGCTTTATTAGCTTAGGCTGGAAACAGCGTGTTTATTTATTCAATCAGGTATACAAATACGGAAAACATTTGTAGTAGTAGGACAACTACTTATCATTAATACCCTTGTAACATTAATAGCTTCCTAATTCACCAAGACGGGAAAAAGAAACCTGTGATTTAATACAACACACTTGCCTTTAATTTCAACCATTGCATTTGTAAGTTAAGGATTTTTTACCGAGGTCAGATAGCAGACATTAAGGGATAGAATGCTAGACAGAACTCTTTTAATCCCGTATCCATTTTATAAAAATAAAATATTGAAAAACAAAAAAGTTCTAAGAGATCAGGCGTTCACAAGAAAAATATACTTGCTTTTAAGGTAAAAATTGCCATAACTGTTGTGCAACAACATTAACTCTGTCGACTATTGACTCCAAACTAGTACTAAATTAAAGCCGAATTTTTATCTACACAAAAGCCAACATTCTTTTATCTGCACCTTGAACATCTTATAATTAATTACTCAATTCGTAGTTTGCCAATAGAGCAATAATACGATGTAATGCGAAGCTCAAGTACCACTCCAAAATGTCTTACATCCTGTCTGATTAAGAAATGTTGAAAGGAAGACCTGCTTGTGGGGTTTGGTGTGGTTGGTAAATATACAACTTTATTTTTTCAGCTCTTTTTATACTCATCGTCATCATTCATCATCATCATCGCTAATTCTATCTACAATATAATAATTTAATTGCCCAGCATTCCGCTCTTTTACTAAAATACTTATAGTATTCCTTATTAATTTAAGCTAGAACTAAAATCCTCTCGCTGATTCTAAAATGGCAAAGAAAGTTCTACTTCAAAATGTAATGAGAAAAATGAGAGAACTAGAAAGTACCAAGTACCAACTAAAATCAGACTGGATATTTTATTTGAGAAATTATTTTCATCTATTTAGATTGGAGACCCATTTAATGAGAATTATGAGAATGATGGAAGAAATACTCTCAAGGCAGCCTAATTAGTTTTATAGTTTGAATGGGTTTTATAATACAGAGAGGATAACAGCTCACATTGACTCCTTACATTTTACATATTATTCAGCCTGGATCGGCTTCCTTACTACACTTACAACCAAGCAAAATGATTTGTAAGCATAGTAAGCAAAGCAGGACCGGCCGTAGTAAATAAATAATACAATAATAATGTAAGATACTTCTCTGAAATTTTAAAAGCTATAGTAAACGTAGAGAATAATTAAGTTTTGCCTGTGATTATGTATGAAGTATTCTCAAAAATAAGACATTTCCTTGAGAAAATTCAAGATTATATTCCGACTCACTAATGAATAATTCAATTTCACAATTCGAATTCATTCATCAAAACAACTAACTGTTCCACTATCTTGAATTTCAATATGCTCACGTTTATACCAATCATATCGTACAGTTATCATAACAAAATAAAGTTTCGATTTCAGTATATAAACTCAGAATTTAAATGTTGTTTTGGTAATTTAAATATTCAATACACAGTTGAGTACCTATATCTTTTCCATTCACTTCCTTAAATAACAAACCCGTGATTGAGAAACGGATTTAAACGAATTTCCAAGCCAAATATATGTATGTAATTCCGCAGATGTAGCATATTCCGTATATTTCTTTACTATTAATCATATCTTCCCATTGATGAATGCATTTGGGCTCTTTTTATTATTCATTTACTATCATTCTCTCACGTATCACACACTTGGTTTTATGTGCATAATAAACACAATATTATACTGGCCTGTACTTGAACACAATACAAAATATCGATTTGCATAGGTATTATTGAAAGTGAAGGCGTGTA
This sequence comes from Isotoma decorata, assembly GCA_034698605.1. Classification (NCBI taxonomy): domain Eukaryota; kingdom Metazoa; phylum Arthropoda; class Collembola; order Entomobryomorpha; family Isotomidae; genus Isotoma; species Isotoma decorata. The sequence goes on from JAQGBU010000375.1 coordinate 29,777, forward strand.
TGAAGATAAGTATCTTACACCACTGACATAAATTAGCAGCTAATCGGTGTGAAAATTATGGATAATAAATGCTCACTCAGTCCCTAATATCCCCTTTTAGCATATGATAGACCATATAATTCTGATTTACTCTCAAGATACAACATAAGTGTGGTCTTTTTACCACTTTTGTGTTATTAAAATGTCTGGAACCAATAGTAAAAAAAAATTACGACCTTTTAAAATTAACTGTTCAAAAGACAGCCAGGCCAGATTTACTCGTGAGTGGCAAGATAAAAAATCTTTTATGCAAATAGTAAGGTCCTGTCATATATAGTGCCCATCCTAACACTAAGATACTGCTTGGCATATCAAATTTTCTGCTGATAGTGTATTAATACAATTTATCTAGGAAATTGTGTGAAGGTCACCGATCGATGTCAATTTGTATAAACAAGGAAAAAGGACGAATATCCGATTAGCTCATCACTTTCTAATCTACAATGCATAGGCCAGTAATGTGCATATTTCTTTAATCAAGTTTAGTTTCAGACTCGCTAAGAACTAAGATAAATGATGACTTATGAGAATTACGCAAACATCTCATGTAATTATTTAAGTACTTAAACTGTAACTTGAGATTTAATGGTATATACACTTGTAATAACTCTCCCTGTCTAGTCTGTAATACCATTTAGCATCATATGACATAAGTTTACAAACAAAGGATATATTATACAGCCTGACCGATATAGATAGGTAACTTATTCTTAAGATCAGATTTTTCATCAATGTTTTCAAGTAAATTAAGTACCGTGGCCGGATTATTTTTATGGACTATTTACGCTTTCATAATGACCCATTACTGTTAAGAAGTAAACAAAAACAAAATAAAACTGTTGCTCACTTTGATTCATAAATGTGCATTATCTTAGCACTCAAAAGACATTGATATATATTGAATGTGAAATAAATGAAATTAATTATTTCCCAACTATTACCACAAATGCTATATAATTAAAATAAAAGAAGTTGATTGACAAGTTAGTGCGATTTCATGATATGCTGATATTTAATATTCTTGCAATGCGTATTTTTCAGTAATCCTGACACTGATGACCCCCATATTAAAAAAGTAATAGCCATATCAGAAGGTTGAAACTAAACAAAGAAAATATTGCAGTTCAAACACGTATAACGTGTTGGTAATACAAAAGCCGGAAACATTACTATGTTAATTGTAATGTAGATGAAATAATATTGTACACACGCACCTCTTAAACTAAAATGTACAGCGTTATATATAATGTAACTGCAGGCAAGAAAAAGTTTGAACACATGTAAACCACACATTTTACATCTGCTATTTAATAGTTAACAAAGCATTATACAAGTACAAATGTGTGTCTTCTTAAAGCATGAAACATAAGCTAAAACTACTTTTCAAGAAACAAATTTTCAATTGAATCCATTATTGAGATCATCAAAAGGGTTTGTGCCATATTTGACTTTAATTATTTTCAATAGACATGATAATATTTCCAACTCACGAAATAGTTTTCTGCATTCTGATACCCGTTATATTGTTACATGCTAATTCATGAGTCATAAGATACAATAAATCTACAGGGAAAAAGTAATATGCTAGGGTGACCATCCATCCCGGTTGACCCCCGCGTCCCGGTTTCTGATAACTATCCCAGTTTTTAATTTAATTGGTATTTTCAAACCATACTATGAACTAGACCAAATATTTGGACATGGGTATTATTATTGCATACTATACATAAGGTACATTTTTATTCCTAATATATTTTATATTATTCTTTAAGTTAATGTTATCCAGCTTATTTAGCTTATAATTATTTTTTAAACTTCACGTATTTTAAGTTCATACTAGGCGTGAAAACAAAAAAACTTAAAAATAGGTATCTTATTTCTTGTTCTAAAACCCTACGGGAAGTTAATTCTTCAAACCTCTGAAGGAAAGTTCAAGTAACTGGTGTTCTTTTTTACATTAAAATTTTTAAGAAAAACAGCTTTCGATTCCAACACTAAAAAATTGGCTAGCAGTGGAGAGTAATCTGGAGGGAGTTTTAGAATGTAAAATACGGTCTTATAAAATCCTGCTGCTAAAAGTGTCCCGGGTTTTACTTTGGGGCCGATGGTCATCCTATAATAGGCTTTATACAATACATTGGAATTGAAATAAATGTTCATTTCCTTGATTTTTCCGTCTTTATAGATACACAACCTTTCATGTAGAGAGGGAGTTCTAATAAGGGATATATTAATGCGGACCTTGAAATTTACCAAACTAATGTGGAATGGCTTGAAATTATGAAATTAACTCATGCTGCTCGAATTAAAAGTAATATACGAAAGACACTCAAATAGCAATCATTATTAATGTGGTTGTGTAAAAACAGAGCCGTGAGAAATGTGTGCACATTATAACCCATACATTATTAAAGTAGCATGGCTTCAAAATCGAATTATCATTCGGCATTTACTAAACATTAAGTTTACGTCTCTAATAATGACGCTCAAACCTCAAACCTGCATAGTGGGCTCGTGCACCGCATTGCATAACATACATTATCATTTTTATTTTTTCGTCCAATTCAATTTGAGTGAGTTTTATGACTTTTTTGATTGATAGGAAATCAATTTATGATAGGATCGGCATTTATTTTCATCTCATTTAGGTCGAGGGTTATTTTATTTAGAAAATATGGGATGAATATTCTTCGATACCAGCCGCTAAAATCCAGCTTTATGTTCAAGTTCCATGCATTTTATGATGCTATTAATTTTAAATTGAACTTTTGGACTGGTTTATACTTAGGTATACATACGGTTAAATTCGTGGGATTTGGAACTTCTTAAATTAAATGTAATGCGTTAAAACCTTAAATTAAATGTAATGCGTTAAAATCTTAAATTAAATGTAATGCGTTAAAATCTTAAATTAAATGTAATGCGTTAAAATCTTAAATTAAATGTAATGCGTTA
>JAQGBU010000376.1:0-32639 GCA_034698605.1 Isotoma decorata
TCAATGCAAAGTAAATGCAGGATAACAGACTCACACAACTCAATCTCTTGCCAACGGGCTTCGCATGGTTTCTCCCTGCAGTACTTAACTTCTTCGGCATTCTCTCATCTGTTATGTTTTTTATTTGACGAATGATATTCTCATCATTAGTTTCACAATAAAGTAGGAAAAAGGTTAGGTTAAGTAAATAATGTGTATGGTACGGTGTAATGTACTAATAAGTTGAATTATAAAGTAGCGTATAATATAAGAGAAAAGAGGATCAACTAGCAACCAAATCAACTATCATCTACCCACATGTATGCTAACATGTATAAATACGGGCGAGTTGGTTCAATTTCTGATGCTGATTGTGAAACCAAAGAATGAGGAAACTCAGAATTTTCTATTCCTTCGGGCCCTTGTCCATACTTTGGAACATTATTCATATATGTGAAAAAGGATGGACTAACTATCTAATGTTTCCGACTGTGGAATTACATCCCCTCTTTTACTATAAGGCGGGGAAGTGAACAAAATTTTTGCAGAGGAAGTTGGTGAAAGTTATTAGAGCAGGAACAATCGAATTTGTTCATTCAGTGCAATGGCCAACTTTTTAACTAAACTGTTAATGCATTCCAGCACCATCCCTTCAAGTATGAAGGTACAGAAAAGAACTTACTAACCAACTCATTGGGGCCCGCTCGACTCTTCAACTACTAGAGCCCCAGTTCTTACAATACTCATCCTCCTAGAAGTTCATCCACAACAAGAAGAGATAGAAAGAAGAACCCTTGGTGTTCACTTTCTATAGTGGAAGTAGGAATATTAGTGAAAGTATGGACATAAGGAAAAGTCTCTCTTCTCACTGGGCTATTCTTAGGCTTGGGTAATTAGGAATTTTGGCCTGAGTTGGATATACACACTGCACCAGTATTACTACTTACTTAAGTAATGTTGTAAAGTCTAACTCATTTGAACTTTATTCATACTTTCATCTCATGGTTCACAAATTAGCAATGCAAAAATTCTAATGGTCTCTTCCTAATTTATGTTGCAAATTCTTCCTTACTCACTGATAGTTACTTACCAGAGCAGAAATAAAAGCAAACTTGTGTAGTAAAGATCTCAATGGAACTAAAAATATGTACTGCATTGGAGTTTACTTAGAATGGAACTTAATAGGCGGAAATTAGCTACTAAAATTAAAACTGTTTTTGGCTTAGTACAAATTTACAATAATTTGAATTGAAACATGAATCTAAAACTATTTTTTGGAAAAACTGAAAACGTGATTTTATCCTACTGCCATATAAGATTTAAGTGTTCTAAAACTTTGCCAAAAAATTCCCTTCTGAGGCTCAAAAAACCCCTTAAGACGTAAGGTATGAATGAGATTTACATAAAACAACACTAAATTAATGTGACCTTGACTTCTTTCACCTGCACCATGCATCCTTTTAGCTACAACTGTAGTTCACTGGGAATGTCAGCCGTCAGCATAATAAAAATTTCTGTTTTTGAAGGTGTTGAGGTATGGTTAGATGCACCAGCCGTGACTTGAGTAAGCCCTTGCATTTCAAATTATTACATTACATGATAGAGAGACGCTCTCTCAGGTCCCAGAAGCCATATTTTTCTGAAAATTTCTGAATTTCAGAGAAAAGAAATGGATCACGTGACAACTAAAGGCAATATAGTACATTTATATTTCTCAACTCTATCGTAAAGAAGGAGAAAGTTTGATAAAATTTTTGATTTTCAGTAATGCATTTTTATTCGTAACTTACAATTGAATCAACCATATTAAGTTATACTATCTAACATGAAAATCATTCTTTGCAAGAGGCGATCACAATAAAATTCACAAGATTCGAATACGATACTGAAATGCTGGCAGAATGGCGATGGGAAAGAACAAGCTGTTTGCTCGATTTTTTTGCTATATTTGAGTAAGATTTTATATTTTATCTATAAGTAGCTCTTTATAATTCCCAATATGGTTTCTCCAGATTTCCTTTTGGCTTGGCCAGACAAACCCACTCTCATTATCATATCATTGGGAAGCCACCAAAAATTCACTTTCGATCGTTTTCTTCTCAGAAATGGAATATCAAATGAATAGTATGCTAACTTAACCGAACCCTCGACATAAAACCATCACGCGATTCATCCCATAATTCTATACCATGAACCATGCATGCGGGTATCAGAACCAGGGTTGAACTAGACACAGAAGAGGAGAGACAGTCCTAGTTCATTTGTTCTGTTGTCTTTCCTGAACATCAGAAGGATTTTCGGTGTTCTTCAGTGGTTTCCCTTTCCTCACACTAACCACGTAAAGACATAGCCAATACAATCCATCCGTTTTATCTACATGGTGATCCGAATAATACACTTCTTCCCTTAAACTTTTGGCATTACGATACGGCACATATTTCTATATATCTATCCTCAAACGTAGGTATCACAAGTCTTCAACATCCATCTGACCGAGAAGGGTGGTCGGTCACGATGTATGAAAAAAAAATACGGACATGAGCTAATCTAAATCCCCTTTGCATCGTCATCACAAACGTCCTTCCGACTACAGCTGGACGGATTCATGTTGAATTCCAATTCAGTTCAACACATACTTTCAACCTCAATAAAATTCACACTTCATACATTCAAATTCTCTTACCGAGGGGCTTGGGCACAAAAACTCTACATTATTTCCTTATTCTATGAATGAAGATTGATCTCTTAGACCATTAATATCTAATCTTCCGTTTAATTTTTGTACAAAATTTGGATACTGATATGGTCCGCTTAACATCCTAGTACAAACTGTAGCCACTCAAATTCATTAAATGATCAAAGACAAAGAAATCCATAGTTTAAGGTTAGGAAAATTTGAGAAGCTTCACTGACAGAAAAGACACTTTTAAGCGTACAGCTACAAAATGGTATCTCTTACAACTTAAAAGAATGAAAAAAATATAAAGAGATAATGCTGTTTGCATCGCATACAAACAAGTAAAGTCAGATTTGCTTTCTTCTCCGTTTCTCATCTGATTTGGTAAAAAGAGTAGAGAAAGTCTTTTCTTATGGTTTATTTTCATGTAAAAGACTTGTGTATAGCAGTAGCAGTAAAGAGTAGTGACTGGTAGTAGGATATGGGTCTCGTACTTCACATAACATTGTAGATAATGTATTCAATTCAGAACCCGGAATCGGGGTTTGTTTACCCGTGCCCCATGAAGAAGGGAGAATGAGAAACCTTTTCATAATACAGATTTACTACACTCTTTCTCTCTACCACTATCAACTACTTACACCTCAAACTATTCCTCTACACAGATATGTGACTTTCCTCAGTTAAGTAATATTATACAATATAATATAATATCCTCATCATCCGTCTATGAGTCTGCCTATGAGTCTGAGCCGATCTAGAAGTATAAAGGGGAAATACCCTCTTTCCAATTTTAAACTATTCGGAAAAAGAGGAGCGTTCAGGGTAGATGGAAACCAGACCAAACCAACCAACATTTCTACCATCATCAAACTCAAGTATCATCTATAACAACCGTATAACTTCAGTTTATACTTCAAGAACGCTTCTATCCCCACGCTTTAAATCCTTCCTTTCCTCTCATCGTATCATTTCAAAAACTCAAGTAGTGCATTCAATATAACAAACACACACGATTATTTTTTTGTATAGTAGCACACTAGTAGTTCAGCAAAAGGCATCATCATTTGAAGAAAGCAAACTGAATGGTAAGAATTTTATTTCATATACTGTATCTGCTAACGGAGTGACTGATTCCATATCGAATAAGTATCATGAACTAATACTACGGCACCACTCTTTTCACCGATTTCATATAGCCTCAGATGATATTATAGATGAAATAGCTATCGATCTCGCATTTCAAAAGTTAAATATAAATCTCTCACCAACGGAAAAATAAAAAAAAGATCCGAGTAGAACGTATGGGATTGAGGAGCTCCATCCGTCCTTCTAACCGTATCTATCATCGTCGGTGTCGTTATCGGTGATTCACTCAGTAACCAAGAGAAGAACTTTTTCTGCGACAAATCACGCCTCTCATAATCAACAAACTTTATATTATATTCTCTATTCTAACCTTTTCTCTTGGTTTCTTACACGACCTACACTTCTAGCCCTTTTAAATTGTCCAATACAACTTTTCCTAGGATAAAATCAACACCAATATCATCTGACCTGATGAGTAGATATGAAAGGGTTGTATTAAATATCAACCTTTACTTCCTGCTTACTTTCACCAATACGTGAGGTATTTAGAGGATGCTCCTTTTTGCTATACAAAATCAACCTTGAATATCTTGAAGGTGTAAACATCATAAACATTTTACCAGAATGAGTGAGGGATACGAGATGGGATGCTTTTTGTTAGATGATAGTGATAGAAAATAAATGCATTGAAGCCCTTTCCTTCCTTTGGATTTTTATCAACAATCTTCATACAAATGGGCAAAGGGTGCATATTATTGAATGAGTATCATCTCACACAACCAAAGTAGGTATGCTCAACTTCTTAGAAGAAAGCGCTGACACATGAGAATTCTGAAAATGTGAATTGGCACGGATTGAATAGCACGTAGTTGTAATATCTGAGGTACACTCCCAAGAAACCAATGTACTTGTTCAATAACAAAGTACAGAGTCCGATGTAAGCTTCTGAGAGGACTATGACACGAAGTAGTGAAGGACTAGGGACTTTAAGAGCCTACTAGAGCAGACCACCTCTCGCTTGTTCCCGGAAATGATTTTCATGACTCTTCCCTCTCTCTCTCTCTTTCACTCTCATTTCTCTACAACTGACTGACTGACAGACAGTCATCTTGGGTATTGAAACTACCCCTGGCCCTGTCCTGCATCTCATTACCTTCACACAATTTCTTCCCCCATCGAATATCGACATCACCCTTGGTGGACCTAACACTACTACTATGTACTGATAACATAGATGCACTCTTATTACTACTACTACTACCAGCAGCTATGTTAAATCATGGATCTTTTATTATCATGATGGTGGTACAATATTCCATTCATTTTTATATCCGCCACTCTACTCAAAGTATTTTCATGCTCGTCAAAAACTAGAGAGGAAGAATTGAACAGACAGACGGGCAATTCATCCCAGATTCCGGCATTTCTAACTTTTTCTCAATCTTGTTATAAACGAATCCGTGTACATAATATGCAATATGTGCATACATTTCCCCTACAATCCGTAGAAGCTATAGCTGTTAGATAAAGACTCAAAGCGTTTCAAATTTTTCCACTGCCATTGACATGTCACATCCTATAACCATTCTGTCTAGGTCAGTAATATTAGTGCTAGTGCATTTTTTTCAAAATTTCAATTTGCTTATGCTTAGAAACCAAAATAATGTTTGAAAATAATATTACATACAAGGAAATTTGCAATCCACTTCTTCCTTAACCGACCATATACGTAATAAAGATAGTAGGAGAATGGATGGAACTAAAATAATAGTAAAATTAGCCAAAAAAGAACAAATTTTGTTGTTTTGAGTATGACAGTATAAAAACATCGGCAGTAGCTTTCTTATTCACTATTTATTTTCTTTACCTCCTTAGTACTCACTTTTACCAAGAGACTAGAGAGTAAGGAAGGGAGAAGGGTAGAACTAATGTCTAGAGGGGAAATCTTTACGAAGAAAATGCTTAGAGCCTTGAAATGGGAAGCATCCCTAGATTTCCAGTAGGGAAGATGATCATTGCATGTGAAGATACTGTTTCTATGCTTCAACAAAAATTCATTTTTTTCCATCCGCTTCTTTTGCTGCCTTGTGCTTGTAATTCTTTTCTGAGTAATATCTACCCGAAGAAAGTTCCACTTAAATGCATTAAACTCTCATTGCACATCAGTTTTTGTAAAAATAGGAAGTAAAAAGTACATTGTGTGGACAACTAAAGACGATGATGGTATATATTTGAGTTTTTTTATGAAACACAATTCAATACAGCATTTCTAAGAATGCACTTTTAGAGATACAAGAGCAGAAAGAAAACATTGGTGAATAACACTAATTGGCTGAAAAGCAATAATACATTTTAAAATATTAGAGCAACGTTAAATTACTGCAACATATTGTGACAAATATTACAGGAAAGCCACTGACCTATTTACCAGAAAAATTGTATAGGTTTTACTTTCTTATCTCAGAAGCCTGAAAAGAACTTATGATCAGCTACGAAGTTCCTAGAAAAACAATTACTTGAAAAGGCATCATGTCAAGGTGGCGATGGCCATATGCTCACATATTTTCTCCTGTAAATCCATTGTCCTATAAAACACTTTCTTTTTAAACTGAATAAAGTAATTTTGTTTAAAGTAAAGTAGTAACAAACTCAATAAAATAAGGACGTATATGTTGTATGTACAGCAGTTTACAACGCTATTTTACTCTATTCTTCAAATGAGATTAGCTATCTTAAAACTAACACACCATGAATAAACATCTCCCACCTCACACTATGATCACCCTCTTGTTCTTAATATCGCTTGTCTTACACTTAAGGATCTTCATGTTGATTTCCAGACCATTTGATCTTTGTAAGTCGAGGAAAGAATATTAAGAGGGTAAGTAATATTATTTGTATATGAAGAGTTTGGGTACAAGATATAATAATTTATAATATGGTTGCATTGTGTTGCATGGGGAGAGAGAAACAAGAGTCATTTGCAAGTGGCAGACAGAGACGAACTTTCATCTCTGCTTGGATAGACAAGTGTAAAGTAATTTATGTGAGTTGAGAGCAAGAGAAATCCACTCCAAGCTTGATTTTATTTCCTTTATGTATCAGATTTTCAGAAAACCTTGCTACTGGCATGAGGATGATGATGATACATGAAATAACTTGCACTTGTTTCCCTACATTATAAGATTTCCGGAACACAAAACCAACTAATCTTACCTACTGCTACTACCTATACTTCCATCTCTTTGCATCACACTCGCCAGATCACGACACACCCAAAAGGGACATTTGTCTTGGGCCTCATATATAGATAGAAAACTGGGAAGAAAGCAAATATGATAGAAATACTGTTTAGAGCTTGTATTAGTATCACCGACTTTCTCTGAGCACATTGTATAATTGACAAATGCCCGATCTTATATCCATCAGAGGAGTAAAACTATACGTGAGATCCCATTTGGATCACTCTATGAGCATGTATACGGTAGCAATGTTTTGAAATGATCCTGTAGAATTGGTAAGAACGATACTACAGAATTAGACCTACTTCGACCATCACCACGAACCGACGGAACCACCATCATCCATCCCCTAATTCACACACTCGTGTGTCGTGATAATTAATGTCAAATATCAGCAAATACAAAGCAACGGAGTGTGAAACAGACAAGGGAAGCCACCACCGACCAACCAACATCTATCACACCCCAATGAAACCGAAACCTAATCTTACAAAGACCCTATGCCATCCAATTGTGCAGTCTACCCGTACTTAAAGCCATACTTATGCTTGCCTCTTTGCCTTGAATAAAGGCAGTTATATGCTAGCAGCAAATAAGTATCAAAGTTCTACTTATCTAGTTTACTTTATATAGTTATTTCATGTTAAGCAAATGTATATAATACTAGAGACAATATGAGAATATAAGACTACTACTGCTTAAAGAGAAAGTCCTTCGACCTCACTCACTCACTCTCACAATCGGTAAATGCCTAGTAGTGGCTCTAAGGTAGGAGGTAATAAGGGGGAGGGAAAGTGCGTCTTTTTGAAGGGATACAATACCGAAACTATATTTACAGAAACTTAAGAGAGAGTAAGAGGGACTGGGAAAGAGAAAGAGAGAGAACATAAGATAGAGAAAGACACAATATGGTCATTATGTCAGTAACTCACATTACGTTATTATGTCCCGTGTCTACAAGAAATATCACCATCATAAACTTCCGTCGTGGAACAAACACCAGAACAAGGAGACAGGATACGGGATGACACTTGAAAATATTTTGCATAATGTAAGGTCTATTTCCTTAATGTAACATAGGGACCACTACCAAATAGCTATATCATATTATCTCTATTGAATTCAAACTAAGTGTATGTGTTAAAGGTTAAACTAAATTCTAATATAGCTATTCAGTCTTCCTTGATTTGAAAATGCATCACTTCAAACTTACAACTTTCTAAAACCATGTATAAATCTTAGTATATGCTAATCAGTTGTATCCATGATAATACCCAAGTAGGAAGAGCGTGTGAAAGCATTGACTGGTAACACTGGTTATTATGCTCTTTCTCCGCCATGTATCTAGACTATGGATGGAATATCTGTAGTTATTTTTGTGTTCAGGCTCAGCCTCTTTCACTCCGCTGATTTTGTGAGTCTGACTCGAGAGAGAGATTTGTAAGATCTCTCGTGTCTTCCATGTAGTGGCTGTGGTAGCTCAACTCATTTGTCTTCCTTATTACGATTTTCTAGATCTCGTCTCTACTTGTCTAGTTGTCTATATGTAAGGAAGCTGTTTAGAGGTAGACAACACTTTACTGGTACATGTAGAACCCTTTGCTTAAGACAACACTACTATGAATTCATCTAACACGAGTGATACTAATATCTGAACAAGAACACGAGGAGGATGCACATAGACACAACTGTAGATTGGAGATAGGTGTGTGGGTACTTATGAGAGAAGGAGGATGTGTCCCAATTGTATGTTTCTTCCTTGACAGTTTGACAAAACGTCTGTCCTACTTTGTCTTGTCCTTGCTTGGGCTATCTCTGTAACAACAAGCAAGGGAGCATCAAGCAAGGAAGCAAGACTTTCACTCAACTTTACTCATGGGTACAAATTCACTTGGGTTGAAAGGTCTTATTTATCAGAAAATAAACCATGCTATTAATCCCCATTACACCCTTGCATAAAACTTTATTGCTTTCACTTATGGGAAAAGTAGAGACACCATTTATCATCTGATTCCAAACTCCAAAATTGAAATCGGTACGCGTAGGTTAGGTATTACCAAGTTAAGCCCTTTTTTCTCTAAATCTTTCGTAAAAAAACTTCTTCGTATACTTGGATGATGATGTAAGTACTTTAAGGTTTAGGCTGTTAACTTAACACATAGCATTGCTAAAATATAGGAAAACTAACTAACTTGTTATTAAGCATGAGCAACGTTTTTGCAGCCACCATCATCGTATTAATTCATGCCTTTGGGGAGTTATTAACTCTGGAGACGGGAAATTTTTCGACTTGATTGCACATATTACTAATCCTGTACCTTTATTGGATTGCATTACATTATACCGTATAATACAATCGCCAATAGTACTTTAAGACTTGTTCAAACAAGGTAGTAAGAGTGAACTATTTATATAGAAATTCTTATACAATGTGAGTGAATTAAGTAGAAGTGGGTTTATATACTCAGTAAGTATATAGAATTTCTCTTTAGATTTGACAGTAGCTAGGGGAGAATTTTTTATTGGCACCAATTCCAACCCTTTGAATTATGTGAAATTACTCGGAAGTTAAGCTATAAATTACTCCGGTCAAGACATATTAATCACAGGAAAACTGCTCAAAAGAGAAATTTAGGAGTGAAGTTGAACCAGATGAGATTTTATTTCTCGTCTCCATCCAAAAAATTTCATATGAGTCTCGAGGGTGCACCAAAAACAAAAGTTCTTCAGCAAGTTGACAAACCAACAACTTCCCTTACTTCCCTACTTTCTCTTACCCTTAGAGAAATTCTTAAATAGAGTGTCCTTCCGTCCTATGCACTATATAGAGAAACTGAGACATTGTAACAACATTCAGTAAAAGGAGCACAAGTATAGTAGTATGTATGTTATAACTTGTAAGTAACTGTGTCACATTTTATTTCAACTCTGAATAAATGATAGCAGGAAGGAAGTGCATTTTTTCCTAAAGAAGTAAAGTAAATAAGTAACCTCAATTCACAATTCTATTTCATTCCGTCCACACAGAAAACACAATCCTGCGGTAATACCAGGAATTTCCAAACACAACAGACATTCATAGAGATAAGTCGACTTAAATCTTCCTCACTCATTCAGTCAGTGTTTCTTAACGCATTTACGAGTCAACTTTTTCAAGAAAAAACTTAAAAGTAACCTACTGTGAGCTATAGAACCTGCCTGCCTAATGTCATCTTGTCATGCTTTTACTTACACTTTTAAGTAAGTACTCGGAAGAACTTTCTCATTCACAATCAGATTGAATAGTCAAGACTGGAGGAGAAGAGTACGTAATTCTTTTTTAAGAAAAAAGCAAACTTTTTACCCGCTTCATCCCAAGGGACAACCTTACAGTTAGTTTAGAGTAAAATTTGCTTTTTTTGTATAAACTGAATCTTTTAAGAGCTTTCTAGGGAGAGAAATTCTTCACTAAGAAAGAAAAGCAAGTAAAAGGAGGAGATCCCGTTTGCTTAGGGTCGCATCACACTTTTAGTCTGCTAGAGGTTTCAAAAAACCAGTAGAAGCAGTACACAATTGAGTGGTGGTAAGTAAGTTTGCCTTCTTAGCTCTATGTATACGCTTTGACGCCTAGAAATGAATGTCAGAGCTGCCGTTGAGTGTACTAGCCAGAACTTAGACGTAGGTTGAGTTTTAATAGTAATGTATGGTTAATAGATAAGGAAACATTGTTCTATCCACCACGGTGGGACCACTACACTATTGCCACTCCCTATGGTGTTTTCTGATAAAAACCTTGGATGTAGAAATGTGAATCGCTGGACGGAGATAGGACAGGACACATTTATGAACTGCGATGATTCCACAAGGTAATAAAAAATTAATAGTGAGTCCAACTTCCTTCACATGACATCTTAATTGCCTATAAAATCATAGCTTCCTTTTGTCACACTTCTTGCCAATGGAGGAGGTCCTTTTTGCAACTTCTTTCCTTCTTTCTACTCTAGTGCCTATGGTCCGTCTTGGTGGCAAAGTTACTCCTTGTGTCGCAAAGAAAGAAAAAATCCATCAATAACTTTTTTTCTTACTAAAGAATAGCAAACTTACCTTTCTTTCTTTATCCTCCACTTTATACAACTTAACCAGGCAATTCAATTCAATTTGGCTAATAAATGTGTAAAATAAATTTTCTCCCTTTATTCTTCTCAACTAAATAAGTCAATACTTTACAACAATAATGTCTTCACACCCAATGTTCAATACCTTTCTAACCTTTCAAAAAGTTTTGAAACCATGTAAGTGGAAATGGGGTTGATTAAATAAAATGCTGCATATACAACTACAAAATAGGAGAACAATCTAATCTAAAATTTTATAGAGTGACAAAAAGCCTTTGCGTTAAAGACGCAAGAAAAGAAGCTTAATCAGCGCTTCTTCCTTCTTTATCGCTACCACTTCCGTTATTATAGACAATTTGATACAAAGAATAAAAATCCAGAAGAAAGTGAATATAGTCGCTTTATATTTGTGTACACCCATGTGCAAGTATTCTCTTATTGTGAAGCCTCTACTAGAGAAAGTAGGAAAGAAAGTCAAACCTCACGCACTTTACGGCTTTCATTTTCAACAGAAGAAAAATCCCTCACTTCCAGCTTTTTCTTCTCTTCATGGTCAATATTTTTCTTCTAGTTGCTTTACTTTGTATGTGAACCCTAGATGCTTTGGCGATTTCTATGAAAGCTTAAATATAGGTTTTCTATTCGATGTTTCCTTCACACCATGTCTAAGGTTCAAGCATGTACTAGGCATACACTTGTTGTACAGTAGTAAAAGGACAAGCCAAGGGAAGGAAGGATTGCTTGAGTAACTAAGGATCGCTTGGGAAGGTATAAAGCAGATGTAGTTGCGAGAGGGGAAAAGTGTTGCCTCGAGTGAAAAGGAAACAAGCACCACCACCACTATCAACTATATAATAATACGACTGGTCAACAATAAATCCCTTTTAACTCCAGCGACAAGAAGAAATAACGTTGTAATAATGCCAACGTAGACAGATATTGGCAACAGCATTAGAAACTATATGCATGAAGACATTTTATAACACTCTGAAGGTTGATACAAAAAGACATGCAATGCTCTAAGAAGTCAGACACGTTGTAAAAGTGCCCATAGGCTCGGATGGACTTAGAGTTGAGACAGAATAAACCTGACTGTATTTAATTTTCACAAAAAAATATGTCTCTTAATACATTTTTCAGCCCAGAAGTGAAAGGCGGTTACGCTCATGCAGTACGAAAAAGAACAGGACCCTCAACAATTAATAGATATCCTTACGCTGTTTTTTTTTTTACTTTTTTTTATTGAATAAAACATTCTACAAGGAATTTAGTAAGCTGATAATTGAAATACTTACGTAATATTTACTCTTCCTTTCAAACGGATGAGAATTTAGAATCATGAAATGAGTAAAACTCTAAAATTTCAATACTGTCCAAATGATTGGAGTAATGACAAAAATCAGTATCAAATACATGGATACATGGAGGTGTACTAAAACCAAAGGTTATGATTATTGGCTAGAGTTTCCTTTCCTTTTCCTTAAAAAAATGATTACATATCTTTTATACACACAACATCCGATTAGGTTCGCTCCAAAAGGAAAGATGGAAAAGTGTTCTGGTGTTAGGCCACGAAAGCTACAATATTATACTGTGTGAGCATTTATCTCAAAAACATGCAACCGTACTTCCTGAAAAGTGCAAGAGAAAACAATAAAACGCAGAACATCAAACTCTTTACGACTTAATCCTTAGCCCACAGCCAGGGATATTGGGTTGATGGCAAGCAGATCGTAAAAAATGCTGTTAAATGATCATTATCATCCCTGTTTAGCGTCACTTTCACTTCCAGAATTCAAACACCTTTATCGTAGATTCACAGAATGGGCCATTAAATTTCCACGCAAAAAGGGATATAGATATCTAAAATGATATTATCATCCTTTATTTGTATCCTTTGTTTTTTAACTGAAAGACAACTAAAAGCCACTGAAACGTAGGTTAACCGTGTTTGAAACGTAAATAATACCGTTTTGCAAAAAAGCAGCGTCAGCAGGATAATCGAATTATCTGTAATGCACAACACCCAATAAATGACCTTTCACATCTATCCAAGTCCACAATGCAGACATGCAAGCATTAAATTTGGCAGAGGTAAGGGTACTGAAACGAATGAAAATTGCAAGTGCAGATTGCAAATAAATGCATACCTCTCCGCCTTTTACTGCTTCTAGAAGAAAAGGCAAAAAATTAGAACAAAAAAATGCTTTTGACTGGAGGCACAGACAAGAAAAAATCAGACAGACACAAATATAGCAGCCCTGTTCAGTACTGAGGTGAAATAACGAATAAAGCTGAAGACCAAGTAGGGCCGGGTTAGTTGGATGTCCGGAATCTTTTTAAATGAGCTGGAATGGAATGAAGCACCTACTTACCTATACCCAGGCTCCAACTTCAACATAACTTAAGTACAAAGTAAAGTGAAAGTGAAAGAAAGAGCCAAACTGAATTTTGTCGACTGTGGTACTGGAGATCGTAGTAACACTATAGTGTGGATGGATGATGATGGGAAATAGCGGTGGTATTTCTATCTCTCATTGATTTTTATGTCGAAGTGTTCACCCATGACTTTCTTTGTGGAAGCAGACAGCCAGCAGACACCATTTAATGGGTTTAACTTCGACATTCAAGACAAACTACTACTACTGTTTCTACTACCACTACTTCTGTTTCAATTTATATATAGTGTAATGTATCCCGTATGGAGTAACATATCTTGCCACAGTACAACCTCACTTACCCCTTTAACTTAATATTCACCTTCAGTCTAGGCTAGTCTACAAGTGAGTGAAGTTAGTAAAAAATAAAACATACTACTATAGTTAGTCGAGTTTATGTAGGCAGAGAAAACTCGGAGAAAGTAATAAGTGAAAGAAACAATCAGCAGAGCATAAGAAACATATGCACACGTTGAAAAGTGAAAGCACTGGCAGTAGCAGTAGTGGGTAGGTGGTAGAAAAAAAAACTCATAGGAAAGGAATCTCTCTCCTTCTAGCTGTCAGCTTTGAGCCATTCTCAACAAAACTCACTCAAAGTCAATTTAGATTCCAAACTGAAAACATTCAATCCGATCTGACATGACCTACAACTTTCTCCTAAGATTCGTTGGCCTCTATCTAGCTCCTAAAAACCGTACAGAACCCTTGTGGTACTAAACTACTAGTCACTAGCACAATGTAGAACTTGACAAGAGTAATACTTGTACTAATACTAGTGTTGTTCCTCAACTGGCTGACTGAATATACATTACACACACATTCCTTCACCCGTTTTTCTGAATAAAAAACAAGCTTATTACGATGGAATCCTTACTTCCTTTTACCATTCACATCCACCTTAACTTTCATTTTTTCATTTTAGCTCCACAACAGATTTCTTTCCCTGACGTTCATTCATCTCTTTGACAGCTGTATAGTAACTCACTACCAAAGTTACCCCTTCCCTAACTTTTGTACAAATGGTTTTGTAATGTTTTCGTGAATTAAAAAAAACTTTTCCTTTGAGGTTTTATACTGGGATGAAGAAACTACGCAAATCCCATGCCTATAACACTTGACCTTTCGCTTCAATGTCAGTAGTGCGTCTTACCTATAAGACTTTTATTTAAAGTTAGAATCATAATTGATCATACTTCTAACTCTACTTTTATCCAGCCCCATGAGCCAGGAAATAAAACTAGAGTATCTCTTCAACAAATACAAGTTATACGAATTCTTGTGCGGAGGTTGATTTTGGTAAGATCCTTCTAAAAATAAACATCAAACCCTTTTTCTATTTCCTGCATAATAAATGAAAGTAAAAGGGAACGAAATTAGAATTTCACAAAAGTTATCTCATGCAAGAACATTTAGCCTAGTAAAGTAAGTACATACGAATTTAGCAAGGACTGGATCTTACACGTGAGTAATTTGTTACGTAGCATCGCCTATCTGAACGAATTCAGAACAATGAAAATCAGGTAGTAGGGAAGTCAAATAATGTGAAGTGGGTTTAAAACAAAGTTTCGTTTGTATTTTGTAAAGTTAAATAGTTTGAAAGAAGGGCGATGGAGATGAGATGAGGAGTGCAAAGCTTAATTTGATTCTCAGTTAACATAATTCTCTGCTTGAAGAAGAACTCAAGTCCCCTATTAACTTGCTCAATATTATTCTATTAGTGTTCACTTCCAGTAGTGAGACTTTCTCAAGTCAAGTCTCAAATTATAATAAGTCCACTAGGGCCAACAGGGTTTCATTCTCTCCCCCAATAATGAAACTCCTAAAAGAGCAAGCATGATTGTATTACACCCCGAGCAACCTTTTACCAACGTTGTATCTACCTCGTGCAAAATATATGGGATACCTATGATAATACTTGGATGTTTGTGTTCTTACACATTATATGTTACTACTACGCATAAAATAGACTTGTGTACTTCTTCTTAAACCCATCTTCATTAATTTGGTAGGAACTTTTCCCTAAAACTTTCTCTCTTGATTCTACACCTTCGTTACACAGTATGACATTCGTTGGATGTGGAAAGGACAGAGAAGTCGGCTGAAATGGAGTGTGAGTAGACAAAGCAGTGCGAACTTGACGTAACTAATTTGAACACAACAACTTTGATGACAGTATAGTAAATAACCGAAATGCCATACGTCGGTGGAGGGATTTAGCTTTTATTTGTATTTTCTACAAGTATGAGGATAAAGGAAGCCGAGTCAACAAAATCTGTCCCAAAATAGAATGAAATGTTAAACTTATTTGTGCCAAGGTGATCTTATGCGATACTTTTCCTGTAGAATTGTCTTACGCTCGAGAACGTTGAAAATGAATCCACTTTTTTGCTGAATCATATGAATGTTAGAAGTACAGAACAACAAGAAATGTATTATGTTACAGGAAGGGGAAGGAAAGCATGTTTGTGGAAGAGGAAATTATGTATATTCATTTTATTGTACGGATCCTAGTCATCAGTTTTGCTGTCCTCATCGTTATGATAGAACTTGAATTATAATAGAAGATGATAGTACGGAATAGCAAGTGAAAGAAGCAACATAGGTTATTTGTTACAATTTGTTTCCTATGCAGAGTAGAAGGGAAATGAATATTGGACAAATCCAGTGCCATTTAAACATTTTGTCAGTAGTGCTAAGGGTCTGACTTCAAGTAGTGGATTTATGTACTGAAGATGAGACATTTGATTTACAAGGCTAGCCAACTTGCAGTTGTCTTTTTATAACTCATCATCTAAATCGATGTTTCATGACATTCCCAATCAGGTAAGGAAGTTTGGATAAGGTAATTTCCCAACCTTCTATTATCTTACTGACAGTACGGAACTGAAATATTACACAAGATTTCTGATCAAATCGGAATCATGTAGTGAGTGGTAAAATTATTATAATATACCGGCAATTTTATAACAAAGGACACAAGCCCTCGTTCCTTGCTTAAAACCAAGTGAGATGTAGACTTTCAACGGTTTGAAATATTATTAGAAAAACATAAGAAGAAGGGTAACTCTGTTTTGGAGTCCTCTCCAAACAAAAAGTGAAAGTCAGAAAGAAGATCATTTTGACCCTTTGAACACTACTACTACATGCTTGTATTCCTAAAAACTTTCACTGTTGACTTGTACCACGACCACCATTGGCTTAACTTACGTAATATAAAACTTCATGACTTTGCTTTGCAGAGAGCATTTACGCCTTGGATATGCCACACTCAAAGGGAACTTTTATAGTAACTAGTGTTGAGTGTTGCGGGTGAGTAGTTTAGAGTTTGATATGAATCCACCTCACTTTAGTTTGTGATAAAAGAGAAAGTTTGATTTGGTTCATTTCATATTTAAAAGAGCGAAGCAAGGGTGTTCCAAGATGTAATTAGACTAACCCTTTACTTCACTTTATACTTTACGCATGATAGGGAAGAGAAAGTATGATTATAATTTTGTGAAAGTGTGCCGCATCTTAATTAGATTGACTTTGATATCAAGAAAAGTTCCTTGAGTATTCTTACCGTTTTTCCAGAGAGCACCATCCACAATAGGGGTCCCGAGAGTTCAGGCATGTGCTGCAGTTTGTGTGAAGCTCACACTGCTCTACACGGGCTTTCAGAACCTAAAAGAAAAGATAAAAGAACAAAATTCAGATTACATTGCACTGGTTACATTGTGGTTTCATTATTACTAATTATTAATTAATACTACCTATACTAGTTTTCAACGGGATTAGGTATTTCAAGAGATATTTATTTAAAATGAAAGTTTAAATTCACAGCTCTTTAGGTGTAACAATAGCATTTGTATTATTTTAAGCTTGCAATCAGTTTTTCAAAGAAACCTAGTAGGTGTAAATTGGGCAGGGTAAGACTTACGCAATTTCAATTTTACTATATAGGTATTTATACTACCAAATAAACTCTGGGTTTCTTAGTATTTGAAATTTATGAGACACCTGAGTTACAATAATTGTCTTTGTATAAAAAGGGTAGATGTGGTGATGGTGATACATGACATAAAAAGACGTTCTAGTGTTTACTCGCCCTTACACATAGATGCAATAACTACCGCAATCCAATCCAATTGCAGGAACTGAATTGCAGTTTAACGAGACTTTCATTCCAGTTCTAGAGAAATTCAAGAATGTAGACTAATAGCAAGGCTCAAGGAACGAACGGAAGTTAACCGATCCACTTTAATCTAAAGATAAGATATATTCTTTCAACTTTCACGCTATTTCCTACTGCATAAGGGAATAATAAACCCCCGATAAAAGCAAATCCCGAGCTCAACGACCTAAAAATGGTATCTTTATGTTTCTAAATAAATGGCAATGCTACTATAGTAGTCAGTTGTACCAATCCACATCGACATTTCCTTTGATTTTACGCTTTCATCTCGTAATAATAACGCAATATACCATCCTCTTTCATACATTCGAGAGCCGTTTTTGCATTATTTCCATTCAAAAATAAAATGTAGTATTATCTAATTTCGTCCTATTATTTCTTCAAACTCCAAACCGAGGTAAAGACTTTCTTTAATTCCAGAGCTCAAGATTCAGCATATTTTCTCCAAAGTTTCTCATTACTACGATACTGTCTTTTCCCCTTACAAACACATAGCACAAGACAGAGAATTCCACACAAAAACTGTCAACTTGAATTCTCGCAAATCCTTTGACAGAAATACGCTCATTTTTTTCTAATTTACTTTTCTCAGTAAGAAAAACAGGATAAGACTCAAGTCTAACAAGACGTCGCGTTGAGACTTTGAGACCTCTTTTAGATGACTTCTCTCCTTCCCTTTACTTCAAATAACTATCACCTTAACTGAATACGTATAAATAGTATATGTACAACAGTACACTCGTATAAAGAGAGACGGAGAGACTTAACTCTTCAAGTCAAATCAAGATCATCACATAAACTTCGTAACACCCTAGCTGCAGAATATAAAGCATAGCGAGAGTCCTTCGGAAAGAGACTTTAAATCTCAAATGTATGCACCGACATGGAAATGCAATTAAAAAGTCCGATGACAAATTTAGAACATTGCTTTCGTCTCTCAAGTTCTCTCTCTCTCTCTTTACCTACATCTTAAGAGTAAAAAAGGATTAGTAATATATATTATGATAGATATGGTTCAAGTAAATAAAACACTATTTTATACTTTTACAGACTCATTTTAACAGACCAAGTCTTTTAGACGAAGACCCTTTTTTATCTTTCTCCTTCTTTAATTTACATTATGAAAATAAAATCCAAGTAAAAATATTGCACAGATGAAATGAATTACCAACAGATTCAAAGGTAAAAAAAACAAAAAATAAACATTTGTCTAACCATTCCATTTGTATGCGACAAGGAAGGAAATAAAAATGAATTCTTTTCTACTTAAGTTGTGTTTTATGTTATTTTACTTTGTCGTTTTGTATGGTTGCTTGTAGCTTATGTATTTTAGTTTTTTTAGATGAAATGAAGAGACATATTATTGCATGTACTTTATACATTTAGTCTTAGCAACTGTATACGTTTTTATTATTGCACACAGCAAAAGCAAAAAGGTAGTTAATCAACGCTTAATATTTACGTACCCCTCTCTCTTCTGAAGACTAACTAAAGGCTAACAAGATGATGAAGAAGATAGTGTAAAGGGGTAGAGGACAAGGAGCACGAAACAACTTTTCTAATGATTTAGAAACAGTCTTGCAAGGGATTTATATCCTACATTATCCAACGGGAAGATGCACTGCCATGACATCCATACCATTCCATTGAATAGAAAAACATGAGGATAAACCAAGGACAAACTTTCATACCGATTACCACACGCAAATATATGGAGAGTCAGACAGAACACCTTATTTACTAAAATTCCAAAGTTTGAACAGGGGTTGTGGCTGCTTAACCTTACAATTAGGGCTTAGCAACATAAACGTTGAAAGGAATGATCTATAATATTTCTTTGGAAATGTGCTTTACTTTGAAATACTACTGTTTAAATTCACGGATCTTCTTCCTATCTTCTTCAGAATATTATGTAACTCATCTTTTATCTAAGTTTTCTCTTTACCTAGAAAATTACAGCTTAAGCTTATGCTGTTGAGACCAACACATGACACGCGGAGTCTCGCTGTATATTTTCCTATACAGTGGTTTGAGTATCTGTAATGTTTTATTCTCATGTCATTTACACGCTGCAGAAGGTAACTAGGTATTTAGAACTTCTCCGTATGAGCTTCCATATAAACGACTAAGCGAGATGCATATAATAAGCATTGCAAATACTCAAATCGAGATAGGGAACTAATATATTAGGATTACGAAATATAGGATACAAGTAGGCTTCTCATGAAACTCAAGGTATTTTTGACCTCGGTATTGGGGCATGCTATCTAAGGATATTGACATTTAGGCGGATTAAGTGTAAATCGTACCTTAATTTACTCTTGCAATTTCATATGCAAATATGCAAATTAGTCGAAAGTTATAGGGAATTTCAAATATCACTAAGGCTTATGGGAGATATTTTTTTATATATGTATCTATAATCCTTATCTGAGTCTCTGAGAACAAGAATAATTGTTATTCATATTCTCGACGAGGAAGCAACATTTCAACCTTTTCAGCTCCTTTCCTTTCTTGATCAATGTGACTAGCTTAGATTTATAATGTTTGTAGTATACAAAACATTATCAACATCCCTGTATTACTACTTGAGTCTTGAGTAAGCCCCAGATGTGCCCTTGTCATATCACCACCAAACAATTTGTTTATTCAGAATCCCTTACAACCCGATTTTAGGTTAGCCTAACATCGGGGCTCTCAACTCTTAAGACCTTTATATGATCCAAGTAACAAGTTTAATTTAATACTCAGAGACGACGGACAATCTTCGCCAGATTCACACACCGCAATCCAAACAAGGTTCATACAATGCCCGGACCGAAACATTCAAAAAACAATATTTTAAAACCCCTGCACGCACTATTAACATTCAAGATGATACTGTCTGTATAACAAGTAGTGTTGGCTATGGAAGGTAAAGCTATTTGGTTACTCTTCCTCGACTGTTAGTGGATAGTGCAATGCCACAACCCAAGCCATTCGAACTTCTTAACACATGGTTCCGTCCATATTTCTTTCAAAACTTCCTCTACGGAAAGTCCCTGGAGTCCTTAAAATGTAAAAACAACTATCTACCGAAACCAAAAGCAAGTTCGTAACCATCTATCGTTCTTCATACTTAGCCCTTCTCCTCTTCCCTTATCTTTGTCTTATTTTCTTCCCTGTCGCTTGCCATCAACTTGTACTTCGAACAAGAATCATATAACACTGGTAAAACACAAATGAAGTTACATTTGAACTTATCATTGATACGTCTTCTGTTTACAGGAGATTGTAGAATAACCACATAATAATATATATCACAGCAAAAAGTAACATTTCCCAGGAGTAAGTCTTCACACAAAAACCATGCGTTGCATTACAGACCTTATGTTTTTCTCATCAAAATTTCATCCCAATAGAAGAAAGCCACATCATGTCTAAATTAAATGAGCCATTTATTTAATGAACCAAACAAGCTCATGCAAACAAAGTATTATGGAAATACGTTCAACCCAAAGCCATCCCACTCAAAACTTTCTCACAAAAGACTATGTGAATTCACTTAATGATAATTAAGCCATTTTTTGTCAATTTTGATTTCTATCAGTCCCTGTTATTTTGTTGTCGATGTCATACAATGTGACATGGATTTTCCACATGATTTTTGCCCTTTGATGTTTTTGATTGCGCATTTTAACTTCACATGATTACAAAGGATTCAACGTATTTTTATCTTTATTGAATTCGGGTAGTGGAGCGTGCATTGTAATTACTATTAATTCTAACGTATCAATATTCTAACTATCAGTAGAATATTGATGTGTTAGAATTACCAAGAGTCAGTTTTTCTTAACTATAACATTTTGAGTATTGCAAAATCACAAAAAATAGAAAAGAAGTAAAATTCTAAGGATCTAAAATCTTAAATCAAAAATAAAGCTAGGTTTCAGTAAAAGATCAAAGGACATTGAATCGAAGTCAAGAATGCGAGATATTAAAACGGTGGAGATAGACGATTCTTTGTATTTTATTGTGTGTCGAGGCGTAAGTATCACTTTGATATGAATCCATTAGAGTTAACCTTTTTTTTAGAGAAAATGAAAAATCCTTGAAATATCTAACGTTGGCGGATTCCTAGTTAAAAGTGGGATTTAAGAAATATAGGAACGCAATCGTCTCCATCTCATTACCGTTGTCACCATGCAATTAGCTCTGTAATCATGTAATCATGTAGTGATGAGTTAAAGCCTACTCAAACTAATCTTATATTTCATTATTACATATTGCATTCACTACCAAAATCATTGGGTTGGCTTGATTTTCCTTTCTATTTGTATAGGAGTACTGCCAGAAATTAAATAAATATGAATGTTATGGAACAAACTTTTTTGTAAGACGTAAGAAATTGATGTTTTCAATCTTATGAATTAATATATTATTATTATAAAATGACTTCACTCATCTGATTTCACTCATCTGATTATTTGCCTTATAATTTTTACCCTTTTTACATTAGTTAGTTTCCTCTTTTAATTTATCTTTTCATATGCATACAACTATAACAAGCCCAGGATTACAGTCAAAACGAAGCAACGAGAATATACCTTTCCAAAATTCTGAAAATTTTTAACTTGAACCTTTTGGAAATAAAGTTAAATGTGGTTTCGGTTTTCGTACTTGACATTTAAACCACTACTACACCATGAAATATACCTTAAAAACATGATCTCGGACAAAAAAGCTTTCTTTTTACGACACAATATGCACCTCTGAAACTAGAACAAATGACCATTTGACATGAATTTGAAAATGACAGCACGTAAATTCATACATGTTACTTGAGGGATTCAATCTCAAACTGCAACAACGAAGTAGCAGAAACACCACCACCAAAAAGCAGTTGTGCTGAGACGCGATATATGATCAGGACGGGTTTTGTATCTGTTAGATCGACTTCTTTTTGACTCTTGACTTGAGTCAATTTTCAATTAGATGGACGAATGAGAAAACAAAACAAAAGAAAACACTTTGTCAGGAAGAAAGGCTCCAATTTCTTTTGATAGCAAAGAAACAAAACGTTGAAACTATATACATTTTCCTCTCGTATGAATATAAAACTCTTTAGAACATTAAAATGAGACGATACCGAGAAAGAAGAAGCAGTAGTTTTACTACTGGATGCTACTATTAATGCTCTTCTATTTCTTCTTTTTCTATTTTGTTTTCCTACACTCAACTGGGACCAAGGGAAAAGTTTAACATGAGACTTTCTTGCCCTCAATTCATTTCATGGACACTTTTCCCATTATTTTTATTCCTTCCGAGTTTCTAAGCTGAATTCCTAATGTTTTTATGCGTTTTGTCTGTATCTTAAAGTCCCACTATCCAATTTCCATTCGTTATTATGCCACTGATACCAGGTCTTACACGACTAAAAGGACCAAGTAGCAAAAGTCTTTTGATAGCACACCTGTTAAAATATTCCTACGCAGCAATTTTCAACATTGCAGGGTCAATGATATAACCAATTGCACATATAAAAGTTAAAATTCTGCTTGTACCATGTTTTATTTTTCTGCAGGAATCTAGCCACTCTCCTTTTAGCATAGCGGTAGGGATAGTTTCCAAGATATTTTTAGTCAGATAGTGAATGCTGATGTGATGATAATATCAAAATATCAATTACTGACAGTACAACTAAAAGATTTTGTAACTAAAAGATGGTGCATGTGAAATTGTGCAGATGTATTGAAATTTTGATCATTCATAAGATTCAACCAGTACTAAAAAGCTAGATGAAAATAATGGCATGTCTTTCAGTTAAGCCATCTTCGTAATAAAAATTACGATGTAGATATCTATGAACCAACCACTACTAGTACCAACAACTGCCATCAAACCATACCACTCTTCGAATACCTAATCTTAAAACCCATCACAGCGCAGTCACAAACAGTTTCATTTCATTATATTATTCCTCTTTTTTCAAGAAAAGTTGGTAAATTGCTCAAAAAAGGACGAGATGAAAGGAAATGAATACCTTGGAGGAGACGAAATGCATTTCCTATTCCAAAAAGAGATTCATGCATATTTCTCTCATGATATAAAAAGAAAAAAAATGGAAAAAATCCTCCGTTTTATTAGCCAGGAGCTTTAACTGATTACACTACTTGGTGAAGCTTTCAAGACTCGAGACTCAAGGAAGACACATTTCCTTCACAAGTTGGGCAATTTCAAGGCTGTCTCAACTGCACTTGAAATCATTTCAGTCTCCTCGTAAGTGAAAACCGCCACCTAAAACTCCTAAGACTTGTAACAGTTCCTTCCACAAAAAGTCAAAACATGAACATAAAACTAGGGAGTTATTTTTGCAATAAACATTCACAGTTCCTTTTAAAGAAGACTCTTGACAGGTTCTTACAAAGATGATAGTAATGGTAGTTGTGTTACGAAGGTATGTAAAAATAAGAGTAGTACAGATAAAAATCATCAAGTAAGTACGAGTGCCTCTAAAGCTTGTGTGATTGAGCCCTATTTTAGCTTTAAGGACGCATTTTATAAGGAATACTTGGAATTTTTAAAGTTCTTCCTTGCCAGTCATTATTTTCTATGAGATTTTGAACGCTGATTTTATTTTTTTTATTCTAACAAACAAAGTAACAACAATATTACTGAGCATCTGAAAAACATTATATATAGTATGTAAATAAAGTATTTTTTATTATTTAGCATCACATTTTTATACTGTTGGCTGCAATTCATTGTTCCAATTTCAAGTGCGTGTCAAACTCGGAAATATATCTTTAACATGATTTATTTTCATGTTTCGATGTTAGGTAACCACAAAGAACTGACCAACCGAAACTAAACCCTAGCTTCTGTCTTCCATGATCTGTCCCTATTATTCTTAAACCGGGTTTACGACACCCAGGAACCCATTGATTCTCAGACCAAGGCAAATTGATCAATGGAATGAAAGCATGTGTCTAATCGAATTAAAAAGCACACCTGGAAAACATAAAAGGGTGAGTTTTTACACACGATACCACACGGGAAGACCGTTATGTTATTTTATTATGACTTTAATTCTTTTACCTACACCTGTATTAAAATTTGATGTAATTTGGCCCACTTAAAATCCTAAAATGTACACAAAAATGCAACGAAAACTGTTACTTTTTCACAGGTAAGTGTTATTGTCGAACCTTAAAACCCCTCGTCCCACCCAGATAACAGTAAACAGTTTTGGGGATATTTAGTATGATGTTAAATTTTCAACGTTCTTGAACAAAATTATTTTTGTCCAGATGTAGATCTCTGAAACACATTAATGCATCTATATATAATCGTTAACTGTACATAAACAATGATAATTCATGTAAACGTCCAATCACATGAAAAAGAGCATTAATTATGCAAGTCACATAAAGTCAAAGTGTAGCACACCCTTTTACATTACCAAAGCGCATCTTTAGCCCATCAAGATTTGCTTGAAGAAGCGGTTAGCAAGGTAATGGAAGTACGGACTTCTAACTATCGACCATGGTAAAAATTTCAGCTTCGGGAGCTCATTGCACAGTCCAGGCCTAAGCACTCAAGTCAAGATCACTGATACTACTCGAAATGTAATAATAATAAAACAACCACAATATAGTAATCTCTTTCTCATTGTTGATGAGTACGATGATAATGAACGTTACTGATCATAAAAATCTAATATTCTCAAGCGTATGTCACACCTTTCTTTTGTTACTTAGTTGTCAATACTTAGTTTTTAAAGTATTTAGCCTCTTCATCTACTGCTTAACTAACGTTTTCAATATACTCGAAAACTTTAAAAGAGGACCTTCTGTTGGCTTTGGTTACAGCATGTCAGGAGATGCCCTTCAAAGTTATATATGCGAACCACGGGCAATTGAAATTAAACCATCTACCTTGATAAAGTGTATCTCCAACTCAATCAGTAGAACTCTTCAGATCAAATTGAAACGGATTTTCAAATTTGCTATTCTAAAACCCATATACTTTACCTACAATTTTCAGTGACATCGGTATCGACCTGCCTAAAAATTTACTCAAATTACGAATCAAAATCAAAATGGATGTAATTCTGAAAATCAAAAATGCATTACAGTGTCTAGAATAAAAGCGTGTCAGAACTATCACGCATGAATGTGTGCGTGTGTTTGTAAATTAAATATTTATGATCGTGTGACTTAATCATTATTTCGTTACTTTGGCTTCCCTTTTTCAGATAAGAGTACTTCAAATCAGCCAACCGTCATCACCAATTCACCAACTTGGTTGATCTTTTTTCCCATTTCAAAGCAACACACATCAAAAGATACCACACTGGTTGGTTATCAAACTGTGTACAAAGATGTAGACTGAAATGTTAAGGAAGGAAGTCGCCAATTGACATCTGTAAATCTGTATTTCTTTCAGTAACTCAGTACATCTGGACGTCTTCTACGATTAAATCCCCACACCATGTAACCCCTACCATCATGTTTCGCTTCAAAAAGTTTTCTCTGGTTTTAAGACTTTCCCCTTGATCTGCTTTTATTTTTGCTAGCTATAGTGGGTAATTTTACTTACAAAGTCGGAACTCAGAGAACCTTGTTGAAACAGTAATAAGCCTCTTTAGGCATCATGACGAGCACGACGTGTCATCACCCTTAATGAACACATTCAACTTGCACTCAACTCATCAGTTTGACCCCTCTAAAAAATTTCCTAAATAGATCTAATTTTTAGTACGTTCATACTAGCATTGGGCATGACCCTATCATGTCTTTATGACTGACGGATCTTGGTTGCTTCCTTGGGGCATCGAAAGTAGTCAATGTACTCCTATCTGTGGGCAGGTTTCGAACCAGAAAAACTGAAGTGGCACTGTTCGTTAGGACAAAAGTAAAACATGAGATTGAACTTATCCTCCTTAGCCCCTGTGGACCGTTAGAACTTGAAGTAACACGTGCTCTTTGGCTTACAACTGAATGACAAGTCATGTACTATCAGTTTAACATCTCAAGTCTCTGTCTTCCTCTTGAAACGTGGTAGTAATAATAATAAAACGTTCGTTTTATGATTTATGACCTTGTCCTTCAGATTTGTGGCTGAATTATCGCAAGAGATTGGTTATGATTGGGTTTCTTAACTCAATTCTAAGAATATTATAGCCATATTATATTAATATTACTGAATTCCTTGAAAGCAGACAAACAAAAATTGTCTATATCTTGCAACCAACAGAATTGTTCGAAAACCCCTTACAAAAATGAATGCATCTAAATTCTACGCAATCCAACCCTGAACTGCCTGATCTAAAAGATCATTCTACAATTGCACTTGGATAAGCGACTCAGATTTTAGATTGTTCCCAGTAAGCAAAGGCACTTATCGTCTCATTTCAAATACTTAAGCACATCTATGCACTATTAGATTGGGCATTCATAATTGTGAGTTTATATTACAACGATAACAAGGAGGCAACTACTATCGTCCATATCCTGGAAAAGGTTATACATAAGGAATAGGATTAAAGAAAACATGGCACCCACCCAGAAGGACAAACCCTTTAAGTTCCGGTAGACTAGCCTACAAACGGCTGGAATGAAACTGCCTCATAAAAAATATCCGCATTATATACAGGATAAGTATTGCCGTTACATTCAACCTGGTTATTTGATGCTCTTTCAACCATTGACTCCTTTCTTAGACTTAGGATACCCCTAATACGAATATACTACTGCCCTACACAGTGCCTAAAATATATTCAGCCCTGTTGGCCAAGGCCACTGATGTAAGGCTACTGTTTGTTGCGTATCAAACCGAGGTCTTCGAACCCTGAAGTGAACAAATACAGTTTAGTATGAGATATTCATTCACGAATAAACTCTGAACTTTCCCTTTTCCTGCTTCATGTGCTAGAAGCATGTATCATATCGTCCCATCATTAGGAAATAGAATTTAGCTTGAAGACGATAGGAACTTTCTCCATGATGATGATGATTATGATGTAAGAAAAGACATTTATAATTTTGTTGCAACCTTGAAAAGAGTTGGAAAAGGCCTTATGGTTTTCTTTCAAATGCTTTAAGGACACACTTCTATTAGTTAAATAGAAGCATGTGTAGTAAATAAGTATGGTAATATCATTGAAGAGACTATTCTATGGTTTATATTTGTACCATCTCATCATTGAAAATAGGGACCGTAGTTAAGTAACTCATCTCAAGTGTGGTACTTCCATAAAAAAAAACCTGCTAGTGAAGAGCATGAAGGAGAAAGTGAGTCAAAATACAGAGATGCCTATATTCGTTAGTATGATCATCATAATGATGACAATTTGGCCTAGATAAAAGGAGTAGAGTTTGTGGTTGATGGAAATGGGACGATTGGAGGAGAAAATGAGGCTATTGAGGTTGGAAAGAAGTACCTTGTTAGTGCTGATTGCGTAGATGTGCCGACCAGAGGGGTCCACTATTGTGTCCGGTAAAATTGCATAACCTGGGTCCATCTCAATGTCTCCGTAGTGGTCCACTCGGTGAACGGATGAGAGTAATATCTGCAATAAAAAACACACAAAACAATCTTTTTAGTCTTACAAAGTCAAATTATTCTGATGATTTTTATAACAGCTTTAGAAGCAGTTGAGTACTCTTTTCTTGTTTTCTTTTTTTAAATCCAAGACGTCACAAAAGGTACTAGATATAAGCCATTATACAATGACAGAAAATATAATAAAAAG
This sequence comes from Isotoma decorata, assembly GCA_034698605.1. NCBI lineage: Eukaryota > Metazoa > Arthropoda > Collembola > Entomobryomorpha > Isotomidae > Isotoma > Isotoma decorata. Next base: position 28,429 of record JAQGBU010000376.1, read on the forward strand.
TGAAAGTAATGCTTTAATAAGCTGCTACTTCAACGTGCAAGCCTTTATTCTATTGCATTTCCACCTACTTTACTTTGAATACGAAGCCCAATAGCTATTTTAGATACTCATTTCATTACCTTTAGTCTAGGTCTATATTTTAATAAGCGTAAGATGGAAAAAAACGTTGTGGACAACCTATTCTAAGTACTTTTATTCTTTCATGCTTCAAGAGCTTTCACCAACCTGGTCTACATTCAATTTCATTACTTATATAAATAATGTAATCGGTTCATAATATAAATATTATTTCTCAAAATTTATAAAGATTTTTTGCGAAGAACATAAAAACTCTACAAAGGAATTGGACCAAAATGTTGCTTATTTTTTTGACCGGGCTTCTACTTATAATTAATTAACATAACATGGAGAAAGAGTATGATCGTTTTATCTCAGAGTGGAGAAAAGTAATGTCTTTATTTGTACAACCATATCTTAAGAAAGGCAAAAATGTGTGCAGTGAAATATTTTATTACATTTTGCATAGTGAACAATTAATAATGATGCCCTGATGCTACTTACTTCCACTTACAAACTACCGAAGTACCTTGATTCAAGGTCTCTACGAACTGGAATATCAGCACACAGAAGACATAATACTATGAAACTCAGACAATACTGCCGACATTAAAAGAAGACACTCGAGCCCCTGTCTGTCTAGAGGACAATTTCATCGTCATTTACTTTCATCTTTTTGAAAGAAGATGCACTTCCTTTCGTACTGTTTGTCTATGAGTCGTTTTGGAGCTTTCGACTCTTACATTACATTAAATAAAGAAAGGAAAGCGCACAGAATCGCTTTGAATACCATCAGATATTTTAGCTACATAAATTTCGGTTTCTAAACTCTCTAAATCGATAAAGGTGTATTAGTAGAAAAAGAGGATGATGGTGATGATATCTACAACTATCTACTAGAACAAATATATAGGCGAGTACGGCTTTTACTTCAAAACATCCCAGGTTTTGAGACTTCACAATCTCTTTCTAATTTGTTTACAAAGCATACGCATTATCATTCCGGTGCACAAAGGGCACAAGAGTTGAACATTACAAAGTACCAGAGGCAGTCATTAAAATATTAAAGATATTCTCAGCTATATCAACTAGAAATGCTATAAATATATTCTATGCACGTAAGTTTCAAATTTTCAAACACCTATAAATGCTCTAAATCTACAATTTAAAAGTCGTATAGTGTGTAAGGTTATACGCTCAAGAGGCGTATTATTGTATTAACCAGGAGCTAATAACATTAGTACAATATACAGTACTTACTTTATTCAGTTAGATAGGATAAGAGTATAAGAGAAGGGAGTAGACAATTTCTGGAAAAGAGAAAGGTGCTCCAAGAGTGAATCTTGTCCTGAGCTAATAAGTCAAATTATAACGGATGACTTCACGGATAAATGATGTCAACTTTTGTCATTCAAGTCAACTCAGATGAAAGGAAAGTTCTCTTTGAGTGTTTCTCTCTTGCCTGCTTCTATGCAATAAGTATGCTTGATGAACCAATACGAAACTAAATTTTGGATATCATTAAAAAAGAACTGCAGACTGCATTGGGTAATGTAAGGTTATACAATTACACTTTTTGATGATTGAAATTAAGGTCAATTGTTTTGTCTTTATCGTTTACTTTAGCCGGTAGAATATTTTCGTATTTGATTTCATGATCGAAAATGAATAGAATGGTTATGTGGCTTATAGGAATAATGCCAATATGTAGTTTGTACAATGAATGAGTGGTTTGAACAAGTGTTAGGTGATCTAACATATTTCATAATCAGTTTTGCTATTTTACATAATGTTATGATGATACATCCCAGCTCTAACACAATATTCAAGCATCGATAATAATAATTATGCTTTAGTGTCAAAGGGTACAACTTGAACATAAGACAAGCTGATTTCCAGCCAGAAACATAAGCATCTCATCCTCCTAAATTATTTTCTTTTATTTCAATAGAAACATTACTTATATTGTATTAATCAAAATATCCACTGCTAGTCATACCCCACAGAATAACATTTCTCTAAATCTAGTATGAGTAAATATTTTCGATTTTACCCAGCTAAGAAACTTGCTTTCAAATGAATAAAATCCTCTTCAAAGAGCTGTGTAGCCAGCTTCATTGCATTACATAAGAGACATTGTGAGATCTTCGACATTTAGACATGCTTACTTTGCACTTGTTACTTTAACTCCACGTAGACACATCACATCTTTGCCTGACTGACTGACGGCTTGCAAATAATAAAGCCAATAATGACCAGTGTGTGGGTCAGTTCAGTCAATTAGTCTGGGATCAAGTAGTGAAGTATTGCAGTCCACCTTTTCAACATGATACAGGAGAGCATTCTTCTCTGAGCGGATGTGGAATTGGCTTGGATTACTCAATGCTGGAATGGACACTGGACAGACTAGACCCAATCACCAATATGCCATTACTACCATTGCCATAAGGTTAAACTAAACTTGTGAAAAGAACTATCACCTATGATGCACGGACAATATAATGTGTGTGATTCAAAGGAGAAAATCAATACAAGGAGTCGATCCAGTTTCTGAAGAAAGTCCTGTCCCTCAAAAGAAACAAAAGAATCTTTGAAGAAAAAGTTGGACGAAAGAGGAAAGTCGGGTAGGAAATCTAAGTACAAGGGTAACTAAACTGAAGAGACACAAGGACAAGAAATTCCTTTCTTATGTTCTCCTTTCTCTCTAACGCACACTTTCTTCTCATGTTAGCACTTATTACCTCTCTACATGGATTTGTTGAAAGTCACCATGTATAGATTCATACAGTTCATATAATGCCTGCTTGACACTACACCTACACCCAATAATATAAGTTTTATATGCAATAGCCTTACACCATGATCATTACAACTACCACCATGGCACGGTGTCTTCTTGCTAAGACATCAACTCCACTAAATGTACGCCATCATCACCATCACCACTACCACAATCTAAATCCACGACATCCTCAAAGTGCTGTGATATTAGGAAAAAGTACAGAGGTATCTCATCACATCGGTTGAATGGCAGTTACTAGATTCAAGATACTGTTTTCTGCAGATTTGTTCATATATGTTTATATATCGGAGTAAAAATATTTGGGACGAATATCACATCTATCCTTCAGGAAGAAGAAAAAAGTGTGATATACGCAATTTTATGCCATGCCAAGTCAAACCTAACCATGTTCAACCAATTCCTCTCGTCTCATGACTTTCTCTCAGTAAATCCAATCCCCGTGTCATGACCAAGACTCAAGAGAAAATTCCGTTGCAGTTGGCCCTTCTTGAACAGTTTTGGTTTCTGAGCTATACTGTTCCCGTTTACCGTCCTGATGCGATCAGATCTAACTTTCACGGACATTTTTCTAGTAAGACTTAAGATATTCTCAATTCCCTTCTTAGTTCCAAGATGCATATCTCATGAGATGGGTGGAAGACGATTCCACGACCACGTCACGACACTAACAGTCACATTTTTTCAGTGGCTTCTACCCAAAACAAAGTTCACAGTCGACTAAGGAAGGAAAAGAAATGGATGGAGAAAACGTGCCATATTAAATTGTAGTTGATAATGACACGAGAAAAAACCACACATTATCAATGCATATGAAACTCGCTTTAAGTTTCAATATTCCTGGACTGGTTTCTTGGACTTGACTTGAATCCGATGACCCTACTACTTAAATGGTCTGAAATGAAACATTTCTGACTTTTTTCATAATGATAACTAATATAATAGCTCCCAAGTTTAATGACCAAGGAACATAAACCCAATAAAGGAGCAGTAACGTTTTCATAAGACAAAAATTTAAGCCTAACCGATTACACCCCATTTTGTTCAGTTAGTTATAGAATATTTCAAATGCATTTATAATTCTGATATAAATTTATAATACACCTGGTTTATTAACACATTTACATTAATAGCCTAATAAATGAAAATTTTAATCAGTTTGTATCTAGTTGAAGCTCATATTGAAGAAACTTCAGAATCTTTGTCTAGCTCTGGATGATGACAACAAAAAATGCCATTTGCCCCTTGTCTTTCATGCAGTTCAACAACATTTGTCGCGGGGGTGCAGAATCTTTGGTACCCTGGTACCGGCGGTAACCGGGAATCCGGGGGTAAATTAATGGCAATCCGGGAA